>QVRM01004524.1:0-71729 GCA_003439945.1 Dermanyssus gallinae
ACAGCCTCCCCAGCCTCCCCAAGACGTTGCGGAGTGTGTTATTGTCCAGCATCGTCCCCAGTTGCGGCGAAACTGGGGCCTGCAGCCACTTTTTTCAACGCTCTGACAACCACATTTTAGACGCTCGTAATGGGCTTAGTTGCCTGTGGTCGTCATCGCGTTCTCGTACTAAATTATATAGGCTTTCCAGCAGAGCTATGTAGCAGCAGGGCAATGACCACCGCGCCCAACAAATTCAACCAGCACGGCCGGGACTCGAACTAGCGATGTTTTGCCAACCGTGGTTGCTATGGCAACGCCCCGTTTCAAACGGTGCGTTAGCCGCCTAAGCCACCGCACTACTTTCCGCTCATTGGATCAAAACAGGCCTTCAGGCGAGCTTTTCCTTTGAGTCTAGGGTTTGTGCTAGAAGCGCGTCTTGCCTCTTTTTTACCACTAAGTGGTCCAGTGCTCTTGAGTTTTTCGTTCGCGGGGCTTTTCCCAGCAAACTGAAACTCCTCAAGAGCCTCATCGGAGGCCCCGACCAGCTGAACCAAGTATTTTCAACCCTAATCAAAAGTCAAAGGATGCAGATCCCAAGTGAACGTTGAGTAGCCGTTCTAGTCCCGTACGCAGAATGTCGTCGAACTTGTCGAAAATCAGTCTTTCAAAAGAAGGTGGACCACGCAAAAGATACGTCAAAAGGAGATAAAGGAGTAGAGAGACTTTGTCGCAAGAGGTATAACGCCGGGTGGGCATCTAGAGTTTGAAGTCTGCTGCACCATCGGCTGACTTCAACAAGCTTTCTGCGCAGTACACCTCCAGCGCCGCATCGGTAGGAGGCTCCCAGAAGTTCGATATTGTCTTCGACTGCTAATAGAATGTCGGGTAGTATTCCCCGCAAGCTTGAAATAGGCTCGTCGCGGTGCTCCTCTGACAGTAGAAAGAGCTCGCATTAATTGCGTTGAGTGTTAAACACAGAGCACGCTTGAAATTCCTGAGCAGTCTTGATGTCTGCCTGGATCGTGCCAGGTCACCTGCCAGCGTTGCAACATCAAAACTCCACGGTCGAAACTCCAATCGAAACTTCGCCTGTAGTTCAGCTATAGCGATACATAAGAGCTGGCCCACACGGGTCGTCTTGTTTGAACCCCACACATTGACTTAAGCGTCTCCCCTTGCCACAGAAGATTAGCGGGCAGTCTATACATCTGGTATACAGCTGGGTAAATAGCGGGTATCGATCTTTTTACAGCATTGAGTAAGTGATCTTGACGAAGCATGTAATGGCGTTTTGAAAGTCGAGCTTGACTAAAGCTTTTTCCTAGCCCTTCTGTTCGATTTGATAGAAGCGGCGGCCGCATGCACAGCCGCTTCTGGCTCCTTCTTTTATCCCGCACCCTAGCACTAGCTCGAGAATAGCCGTCATAGCTTTTTTCATTAAAATCTTACCGACCGTCGACGCATGGTAAGCCCCACGGCGATTGGCCGAATACCCCGTCCTCTTTGCGAAGGCGCGATTAATGTTGCGCCCGTAAAAAGTGGATAGCGTGAACTCTTGAAGTCGCCCGTTGACTTCTAGAATAACGAAGTGACGTAACGCTTGCAACAGAGGGTTGCTATCATCCTGGCGGCAACCTATGAGATCTTTCAGATGCCGAGGGCGAAGACCATCCGGTACCGTCACTAGAACTGCTTGGAAAACTTCTAATGGCGATTCGAATCTCCTCAGTCGTGACATCAATTTCAGACGCTGGGGGTGCCGGCGTCGGCGCCTCAGGGCACCCAGCACCGTGGGGTGTGCTGGGTGCTTTTTCATAAACTTGCTCTAGTATTTGCGTCGATTGGGGCAGTCTGATCTGTAGAAAACAGTGTCCGAGCAGCGGAGAGACGTCCCCCTGGGACAGCTTTGATTGCACGATCTCTACGACTGGCGTCGTCAGTACTTGTAGCTCGCGAAGGTCGTCCACTGGTTACGTGAGGATTCCTCTTCTAGGCGTGCGCCTCTGCAAAATCTAAGTACAATTTCTCGTAGAGCCGAGGTAAGCGTGCGCCCCCTTCTCCTTTTTCACCGGTATACTAAACATTCTATCAGCCGTCCCCAACTGTGCTGGCTGGCCACCGAGCCACACCTCGTTGATAGTTTTGACAGTTCGACGGCAAAATTATCTCTTGAAACTACGGGGAATGCACGATATCATCTTTACTTTAGACTTCATAGCGGCAGCCTTTGATACGTACGTTTGGAAAGCTATTTCCAAGCGGGTTTGCTTAGGAGTGTGCGTTAGTGACGGAGAAGCGATTTGAAGAATGTGTCAAAGTGGCGTCAGTGTGAGCTGTTGCTTGTGGTTGAACGGATGAAGTAAGCCATTGCCTTATATCTGATTGACCATTTAACATAATGGTGTTTGCGAGTTTGTCCCCTCAGGCTCTCTCCATTCGAGGCTCGAGTCCTCGCACCGAAAGCCGCGGCGCTGGCGGACTCGGGTTGAGTACAGCATTAATGGCCCTTCTCCAATTGTTGGCGTAGGTTGGAGGCTAGCGGCTTTGCAGAAGACGCCGAAGATTTAGTCAGCGACTCATGTGTGCCGAGCAGCCCCGGAAGGACGGATGAGACCACCTTTTCGATGATCTCTCCAATTTGCACCATGATTGCGTCGATTATGTGAGGGATGACCTTTGCGGATACCGCCATGACCATTGCATCTAAGCTATGGCCATGTGCCGTATCGCTTGTGGTAATGGCCGCCGTAGAGGAACTGGTGCTGCTGGCCCAATTTTGACTTCGGCTGGCGGAACACTTGTTTTCTGCGGTACATTGATCCCATTCTGTACGACCGCAGCGAAACTGCGTTTGCTAAATGACTCTGACGGTTGAATCTCTGCGATTGGGGCACAGTGTTTAACTGGCGCGGGTATCATATTTTGCTGAATTACGCGAATAGCAGATTTCTGGGAAGTTCCATGCGATTTAAGCGATGGGGACACGATCCCCAGGTGGCCTCATAGCCGCCCTTACATAGGCAGCATCGCGCTGCGTCTTTGCAATCCTTTCGCAAATGGTTAGTAGATCCGCATTGTCCACAACGAGGGGCCTTTAATGGACAATCAGGTTTTATATGATCTAAACTGTAGCATCGATAGCACTGTAGAGGTTCCCGGTAGAGAGTAACGCCATGGGTTTTAAGCCCAAGCGAACCTTCCGTCGGACAATTATTGCCCGAAAATGTCAGGATGACACTGTCCGTCGCCATGACGAATCCGGTTCTGATGTTCTTGGACCGGAAATGAATAGCGTCGGTGACGCCGAGCGGCCCCAAAGTCATTTGCGATTGTTGCCTCAGTTAGCGTGGAGTGTACCCCGTATATTTTCCTTTAAGTGTTGATCTTGAGCCGCTAGCCCTGGCGCTTACAGCCATCCTAAGCTAAGCAAAGTAGCCGCCCGGTCTTCAATGTCTTCCGCAACGATAATTAGTTCCCCTGCCTCGAGAAAAGCGCGGTTCTTCTACCTTGCCTCTAATATGCTTCACGATATCGTCCATACAGCATTACAGTTTGACTCCAACAAGTTATCTACAGCGGAGAAAATGATTGCCTCGGCTCTCTCCTTCGCGCAAACCGTTGGGATGTTCTTCTGTATCGTAACTAGATTTGCAACAATTTTCCCCTTTGGTCCGACTTTATTCCACCCTTGGTCGGATTATCATCGAGAGGCGCGCCCTCCACCGCCACTTGTTTTTTCCAAAATGATAATTCTACAGTCCTCTGCTTTCTTGGCTGCCGTTACCGTCTGCATCAGGCCCCGCATCATTTATGGATTCAATCATCAGCATCAGCATCATCCCCCGTGCCGTTTGCGCCCTTTGCCGGCTTGCCACTCTGTAGTGGGCTGTTGCCGCTCTCTTAGAGGGCGCTGCCCTTTCCTCCTCCCCGACATAGCAGCGGCCACACCATCTCCAGGCTTCCCCGCCTCTCGCCACTTGCGTCGCGCACATCTCCTCCGATCCACAAAGACGACCGAGACAGACGTGTCAACGACGCGGATGCTGGTGCCACTACCTCCGTTGGACCCAGCAGAGCCTCGAACACGTATTCAGTTGTCTTCTGCGTTCTCTTCGCCACATGATGCACCGATCTCGGAGGAGGAGCGGAGGTGAACGTTTCACTACCATGTGTACCGCTGATGCACTAACCTGAGGTTTAGCGCAGCCAATAGGCGAGCAGACGACGTAACTTCCAGCTGCAACAACAGTTGCTGGTGGTAATAGCGCCTGCCGTTGCAGCTGTCAGGGTTCCCGCTGCTATGTGTTGCATGGCCGGCTGACGTAAAAATGTCGATTTTCGGAAGTTGGGGACTACCAATGGTAGCGATCACTGCACACTGCGAATGTAAAATAATTCTCCAAGCACAGCAGATGAATGCTGAAAATGTTTATGCTAGTCGACTCCTCTGGTCTCAAAAATTGGTAGGCTCGCGAATGTCTATGGATTTCTACTCTAATTCTAAATTTAGAGATACTTTCCAAGCGCCACACACGAACACGTCCGCACCGGTGAGATCGTAAACAAACACTGACATGTTTGTATGGAACATGTGTGTGTATATATATATATATATAATATATATATGTGTGTGTATATATATATATATATATATATATATATATATATATATATATATTGTATATATTTCTTATAACATGTATTTAAATTAAAAGAAGCTAGTAGTGGCTATAATTGAAATTTACAGCAGAGCTATGTCTCGGGTTTGTTCTGGGTATAAGAAGTAGACTTGGGAAAACGTTGCTACGACTCGATAATTAAAGTTTTGTCGTCTAATATAAAATGTGGGAAACTCAACTATTCGATCCTTTCATAATGTTCGGTTTCTAATGTCGTACTATGAAAATCCTCCTTGCCGCACGCAATCAACCACGCCCTCGATACTTTATCTGCTAAAAGCTACCCTGAGGTATCTGTGGCAATGATTCGTTTCCAGCAAGCGTTTGCAAAGTGTTTGCTCCTTACCTAACTAAAATGTTTGATTAGTTTGAAGCACCTGATGGTCCATTGTATCTTACCACATCGTCCATAAGGTCGTTTATTCCTTAATAGTTGCACAATCATTGCTAAGTTTGACCTCTACGCGGCTTGTTTTTATATGTTATAGGCTGAGCTCTTTGGTCTTGTTTGTCATACGTAACGGCGTTACGATCGACTTATTTGGAGATGCAAGAACTTTGCAACGTTTAAATAACCGACCAGAACTGCGTCAGAAATAATTTGAGTACGTTCGTCGAATCCTTTATAGATGCTTGGTTTATTCAAACCTGTAGTCCATTTTTGTAAGTATTCTCTAGGTGGCAAAGTACGGCTTTAGTATGTTTCACGCCTTGTATGCCATGGCTTCAATGTCGAGAGAGCCCGTTATGGTGAACATAGCGATATTGAAAGCGCTTTTGCTAGCTAATTGGTAGCGCAAATACTGTCATACTGTAGGCCTCACGCGGCTTTGTCGATATCAAAATCCTGGACTACTTGAATTTAAATATTAGTTGAACAGTGGCGTCGTTTTAAGCTTATAAGGTATTGTAGAGGATCACAACCCAGCCATCATGTGTCCGCTGTATCATTGCATTCTTGTTGGTGCGGCATGTCATCATATGTCTGCTGCTCTAGTTATAACTAATGTTAAGCATTAGTTGTGATTGTTATTTTGTTATTGTCATCGTTGTGGTTATTGCTGTTGTTTTGGTTGCTATTATGCGGTCATTATTTCTATAATTGACACTGTTGAGTGTGATTATTGCTGTAATCTTTTGACGCTACATATACTGTATATAATTGCTGGTCGCTTTTCTGTAGTGCAGAATAGAGATACTCATTTAGCTTCATCCCAGTCTACTACGACGTCTACCTTTTTTGGGGCACTTTAGGATTAGGCATATAAATTCGGCGTGCCTATTCGAAGTGTACATCCTAGCGCAGTAGGTATTGTAGGCCGAACTGTAATACTTTCCAAGCAATCCAAGCAAATTAACATGAACTACATACCTAGCTTAGGATTAGGCGTATAAATTCGGCGTGCCTATTCGAAGTGTATATCCTGGCGCAGTAGGTATTGTAGGCCGACTGTAATACTTGTCAAGCAATCCAAGCAAATCAACGGACTACATACCTAGCTATGTAGCAACACCTGTAAAGTTTCATCTGATGGGTCTCAGTATTCCGTGTTTGGTTTTGTATCTAGTACGCACCGCTGACTCAAATCGTGCCTTAGCTTCTGCTCAGGTCAAAAAGGCACAGGACAACACGCAGTGACTGTCGCCGAGCGTACATCAACTCCAAATACAGGAGAAGATTGCTGCTCGAGGCCTGCCTTTTTAATGAGACATCTGTGCTCCCCGTTTTTTTTTCCAATCATGGCCGATTTTAATCCACTCCGGCACTCACCTTGTTTAAATTGGGAACCATGAAACCAATTTAGGAGTGGCCGGTCTGGGTCTCGAACCCAGCCTCCCGAATCCAAGGCAAAGGCTCTTGCCCCTAAGCCATCTTGAGCTCGGCACATGCTTGCATCGTATATACTGTACGATGGTCGTCCCATGAATGAGCCCTAAGGCTTAAGTATGAGATGGAGTTGGCAAGCTTCGCCGTTGGACATTCGCCAATCATTTTTTTCTGTTGCCGCCAGTCGACCCCCACGGAAAACTTGTATTGCTTTTGTTTTCCGTTAATTTATTTGAAGGCTCTTCTTGTAAACCAAGCCTCCACAATGCCAGAAATTTTAGATATAGCTCCGAGATCTCGATAGGCGTCGATATGACGTCGTCCGCCGACATAAATCCACAATAACACTTCTGTATTTGGTCCGTACATGGCGAGCGACGTCAGCGTTTGTAGAGTAGGTTTTTCTAGGGGGTTCCTATACTTTGTGTAATTTTTAGGGCGTCGCCACTCCACATGTCCATTTCCAGATAGTTCTTAGTAAAGAAGCTGAAACACACTCGCAAAAGAGAACCACCCACTCCAATGTGCCGCAATGAGCCGACTAATAAGAGGCTGTGTCGAAAGACTTGACGCAATCGATGAAGACTACGTACAGAGAAACCGCAGATTTTGCCAACGCCCGCTCAACTTCCGACTAGAATACATAAATTGCATCCTGTGTATCACCTTCCCGAACCCGAATTGCTCCGGCGGTAGGATCTTCTTAACAGTTGGAACCACCCTTTCGAGTCGACCTCCTTAGGTGTGCGCTATGATGCGATGCCCCGATAGAGGTTTGGAGCATTTACACGATCATCGCGCTTTTCCCTGATAAGCAGGGATAATCTGACGCGGTGCCAGGTCTGGGTTTCAGTTTACTTAGAGCTGGTCACGCCGCGACCATAAAAGGGAACTAGAAGATGAACAAATAAGCCGAACTGACAAGAGCTTATTACTTCAGCCCAGTGGCCTTCGAGACCTTGGAACCACTAGGCCCCCTGACTGAGAGACTACTTACTAAATTGGGCGAAAGTTTAAAGATAACTACTTGGGACAAGAAAGCCGCACAATTACTAAGCCAGAGACTTTCTATAGACGTCCGGCAACGTGATCTCAATTCTGGGATCGCTTGCCGAATGGTGCAGACCAAGACCGTTCTAGAGTAGAAAACTAACACGTTTATTTACACAAAGTTGTAATATGAATTGATTAATATTTTGTATGCTTTGTAATAATACTTTGTATGCAGGTCTGGGGTATTTATTTGCCTCCTGTCGATTATTTGATTATAACCAGATAGCAACGTAGCAATTTTGCCTGCAGGGACATTTGAAGGCTCTGTCTAGTGCTCGTCGAAGATCGCATTAGGATTACTGCTCTTCGACTTTGAAAGACCACGTAGAATTTTCGCTTTCGCGACCACCTCCTCCGCGATGGGAGATTAAATGAGTGGATACTTAACCGCTGGTGAGTACGTGGATGCAATTGGGTCAGAAGCGGAGTTAAATGCTGACGGAGTAAAAGCTCTTAAAATTCGCGACATCCTCGAGCTGGCAGCGGACTCAGCCTTACGTCTAGACGGAATGACCTTGGTTCCGTGGTTCTCCGGAAAGGCCCTCGTGTGGGACGCATCGCATGACGCCTCGTGTGGGTTTATTTGGAGCTTTCCTAAGACAAGGAACACCTCTGTCAGAGAAGTGATGCGCTTGCTAGTACGCAGGGCGTAGTGAATGATCACTTTGTCATCTGCATACATTACAACTATAGCCTTGCGGCACTCTAAGTAAATATAGCCAGCAAAATTAGCAAGCAGAAGACTGAAGAAGACGCAGCTCAAAGAATCCCCTTGCGGGATTTCCACATTCAGTTTTAGCCTAAAGATATGGTTATATGTTTGCCTCAAAGCGCCGATAGATGTCTCCACCGGTTATATCGACAGCGAGTCCGGTTAGTCCAGCTAGCCGGACCTCCTCAAATACATCGACGGGCTCATGCGCGAAAAGATCCGGCTGGAGAATAATTGCCGGGCGCGATTTGTTGCAGGGAGCCCCCCTGATTAACCCAGCAGGACTTACCTGCTCGGGATGCACCTACAGACTAAGGAAAGGATTGAAGCTTTAGGCTCCTCCCTCCTGGTCTTGAGGCAATGGTTCACAATTCCGAACCAGGAGGGGGTTCCGGGGGGGTGATTTTTAGTGGGTAGTGCGCTCGGATTAGAGTAAGTCACGTATTCCCTCTCCGAGCGTCTAGCCCTACACTACCCGCCATTATAATGGCGAGTGTGCGTAAATGAATTGTTCACCTCCTTATAAAAATAGCCAAACTGATGACGGGGGCGTTCAAGGAGACAGATGGCAGCAAAGCCATTTTGACGAGGTGAAGGCCAATCTAGTTGCAGATACGTCGGCACTAGGCATATTGTGTTAGCTGGCTGACAAAGATGTTGAGGTTGATGTACTACTTAATTTGCATACAAGGTTTTGACGGCGCCGTAGTTTACATTACACCTGGGAGTAACGAATTTATGCGGTTCTCCAAAGAAGATTTTTCTGCAAGAAGATGGTCATGTAAAACGTTCTTGTTAATGATGGTCACCCCTCAAAATGACTAAATAAAAGTACGGTGATAAACACTGTGACTTTTTCATCCGCTGGCATAGTCATGTGTTATCTTTCTTTCAGTGGTTCCTCCTAGTAGCAAACATTGCGGACGTCGAATTTGCGAGGGTTCTCAAGTCCTTAGGTCGGGGCTTTATTAGTTGTCAATGTTATTTGAATTGCAAAATTAATGACGGTAACAGAGAGAAAGTAATTCTGCAGCTTTTTGCAGATCATGTGGGTTTTACGTGTGGTAACGCATGTCATGACTTCACCCCCGTCTGTCATAACGGCAGGAGTATCATAGCCTTGCTGTTTCAGTATCTTGATAATAATGAGCTCTAGGGCTTCGTGGTTCTGGAATTTGCTACAAGAAATAAGCAGAAACATTCACAGATGAAGTCGACCCAACAACTTGGTCTGACGACACCTTCAGTCGATATGAAGAATATCATGGTTAAAAGTAGTGTGGATGTCTGCTGTCGATCTCTCGAAAAAGTAATGCAGAAGGCAGCCAAGTAAAGAAGGTTTAGGCCGCGGAGAATGGAGTACAGCACTGAGTGACGAGCACGCAGAGCGCCCGACGAGCCTTCTGCCTAACCCCAACTTAGATCAAATCAAATCAAACGCACCTTTATTTTGTCAAAGGGAACATATTACAATATTTACATTTCACACAAACCGTTACCTAGATTCATAGGACAGGTGAGTTACTTGTGTGCCCACATTTGCACCGCAAGTATTTTGAGTTCTCAGTGCCCTAGCCATCCGCCACGAAAACATGTTATTCACGCGATCCGTCTTTGCAATTTGTTTAGACGAGATGGTGTTACCGCTTCTAAGATTGTGCACGCGAATTGTAAAAAATTTAGATACATTTGATGAATTAATAATTCGATTGTACATGCGATAGTCCGCTCTGGACTGCAGCTCCGCAATAGGGCTTATCACAAGGGAACTTTTAGCAACGTTACACCTTATTGAGACACGACGAATAAACTTTCTCTGTACACGCTCTATTGCTTCAATGTATTTGCCTAAATAAGGCCGCCAAACCTCACAACAATACGTAGACTTAGGAACAACTAAACTGTTATAAAGCCTTATGTAAAAATTGCAATCATTAATTATAAAACAGCGAAATATTGTACTAGATATAAGAGAAGTTTGTCGGATAATTTGTGTTATATGAGTGCTAAAATGCAGTTCCGGTGTCACCGTAACCCCGAGGTCCCTAATGCTATTTAATATAGGGATAGCCTCCCCATGCAGCTTGTAGGTATGGGCTCCCTTTAAACACAGTACTGCACATTTTGGCACTGATATAAGCATTTCGTTATCCAAACACCATTTAAAAACTGCGTCAATGGCACTCTGTATAATTTGTCGTTCGCTAGCAGTGTTAGAAGGCCCGTATAGCTTTAGATCATCAGCATAAAGCTTATATGTTATCGAATCAGGTATTACGTTTCTAAGATCTAAAATAAATATGCAAAATAAAAGTGGGCCGAGGCTTGATCCCTGAGAAACTCCAGAGGGGCACCCGCCTGACTTACTAAAGCTACTGTTTACCCGAACGCAGAACTCTCTACAGGTAAGATAACTAGAAATCCATGACATTGAGCGAGTATCAATATTTAAGTACCTAAGTTTCTGTACAAGCTTTACATGGTTTACTCTATCAAATGCTTTAGATAAGTCAAAATATACACAATCAAAAGTCAACTTATTATTTATCATAGTGGCCCAATCTTGGGTCATTTTAATGAGTTGAGTTGCCGTGGATTTGCCTCTAGTAAAACCATGTTGGTTTTCATCCAACAAACCTTTAGATTAAAGGAAATTAAAAATATGGTCAACTAGCAGTTTTTCAAATACAATACATGCGATTGATGATTGAGCTACCGGTCTATAATTATCTACTTTTGACTTTGGACTCTTTTTATGTACAGGAGTTACGATTGACTGTCTAAAATTATTTGGCACAATGCCATCTTCATAAGACCTACTGAATATTAAAAAAAGAGGTTCTGTTATCACAGTCGCTACTTTTTTATAAAATATGGGTGGGATTAAATCTGGAGTAAGGCTGCACTTATTGGGTAGTTGCTTGATTTTCGTTAGAATATTATATTCTGATAAATCTAAATATGGACAGCCGTCACTCAAGGGTACGTCGATAGAATCAGCTTCGGAAGCTGAACCCCTTGGGCAACATAAACCGACGAGAAGAAGTTTTTGAATGCATTTGCCTTAGAAGCGTCATCCACGAGGACTACCTGCTCTATATTTAAAGCCGCGATATTCTCCTTACCTTTTAATCGTTTCGGAAGTTGAGTATCTGCCCACACTGAAATTCCACACGATAAATCTAGCTTAAGTGTGCCGAGTCGTCCGATCCCTTCCTAGGCGGAAAAATAGAGGGCAAGACCAGGTCTACTACGAACATTGGGTGCAGTAGGAGCCGCTCTTGATGGGAATTCTCTGTAACTTTGTTACTGAAATAATGAAGGAAGAACAAACTGCCAGGTCTGGCATAGTGCCAACTACTTTTAGCTAGTCAAGGGAAAACACAGCAACGAAAGGACTGACCTAAATCTAACGCGAAGTGGCCTTGGAGTGGACTTCAGAAGATTCTTCATAAGTTGATCATTGAAAGCATTGCAAATATAGCAAACTATTTTCTGACGTCGGAGCAGTTTTGGTTCAAAAAGGCATAGGGATCTGTGGCGCAGGTTGCGTTCTTTAGTTTAAGAAGTTCGTTCTTCAGTTTAATTAAGTTCAAGCATTCGTCCTGCTAATCAAGTTCAAGCAGTCGTCTTTTAAATCAAGTTTGGGCATTCATCTTGCCAATCAAGTTCATGCAATCTTCTTGCCACTTATGTTCAAGCGTTCGTCTTGTCAATCAAGTTCAAGCGTTCCTCGTGCCAATCAAGGAATTGGCGAACAGTGGTTTGTCCATGAAGTCGCCCCTAAGCAGTTTTTCTTGTGTCAATGCCTGTGGTGTGGTATGGTGTTGAAGATAAACGATCTCAAAGCCTTTGACAAGGTTCCGCACGACCTTATGGTTGACTGTAGAAGACAGACTGGAGTAGGCTCTTCTGCAAGATATTTAAAGTTTCTTCTACAATAATATTCTCTTGGTGGAGTGAAGGAGCAACGTTTTCCAGGTAACCCAGAATGTAAGGACTTCTCAGGGGATGCATCTCGTTCACGCTTTTTGTTGCTGATTTTGTTTGTTATGGGCGTCATTAAATCCAATATGCCGTGGTGATATTATAGGACTCGCTCACCGTGAAATCAATGCCATGTTGTGCGTTACCGCCATGGTAAACATGTATCTCAGGGAAGAATACTGGAGATATTTGTATGTTAAATCAATATGCACAAGTTTCACAGCGAAAAACGTTTAGCTGTAAACGACGTTAATTGTTCCTATTTGCCAGGGTTCGGCCACCAAATCCCGGTGCTCTTCTTTCGTCTACCGTCTATGTTTATTTGTACGCTGTATTTTCCAGAGTCTTATTTAGCTCTTCGTACGAACCATATGCTCACGTGTATATGTCGGTTCTGCTCGCAGTAACCGACAACATTGCAGTCTGGGACAGCGCCATGGAAAGAGGTTTAACTTGATACAGGTTGACGGGGGCGGTATTCCATAGCCTCATTTAGAAGAGCGGTCAGTACCGAACTTATCTCAACGTGCGCCGCGAATGGCATGCTTATATAATGAATCTGAATATTCAGGTAGAGGAATAAGTTGCAAACTAATAGCTTCTAACAGCAACGATTAACTTCGTTTGTAGGCAGTCGTTCTCCGCTGTGAAACTTATGCACATTGATTTTGCGTATATTTATCTCCAGATTTCTTCCCTGAGATACATGTCTACTAGGGCGGGAACGCACAAGATGGCACTAATTTTACGGCGTAAAGTCAAACCATGTTTCCCCCCCCCCTAAAGTTCGTTATTGTTATGGCATTAATTCGAAACCACGGGGGAGGCCCCTTTGCACCGCCCGGCGTTAACGTTTCCTCTGCTATTCCCCCTTTTCCCGTACTGTTATATGGTTAGTCCGAATAGGCAAGTGCAATGCCAAGTTTTGCTATGCAGCTCGCAAGCTTGCTTCTTTTCCGGGCTAAGATATCCCAGGGGAGCAGGACAAGGTCAACCTCTGTGCTTACCGTGCGTTGTGCCTAGCAGACCCTAAGGGCCATGCCGCACTGCGCCGCACGAAGAGTTCGTTTGTTGCGAGGAGCCCCTCCCACCCGTGAAGAAATCCTGGTCAGATTCTGAGCGACCTTGCTGACCTTGGCGACGATGTACTTGATACGCGCGGAACCTGTAAGATCAGTGCCCAAAATTACGCCTAGGCACCTGCCAATTCTTTTCATCGCAATATGGTGGCCCACGAGCGTCAAATTGACTCCATGTGTAACTTTCCAACTCGTTAAGTAAACTGCCCCGGTCTTTTGTGAGGCAAGCTGCAGGGCGGTCATGCTAGCGCCGGGTTAGCAATTTCTTCTAGCGTTGTCACTCGGCGAGCCGTGACGAGGAGGGCAATGTCGTTAGCGTACGCGACGGCAGCCCAGCCGCAGGAAACCGTCGTAGGCCAATTTCTATAGAAACGGGCCAACAACGGAGCCCTGCGGCATGCCGGCCTTCACACTATGTCCGGCTATGCCCTGTTATGATCGTCCTGTTCAAAGGCTGCTCCCCCTAGACACCTCGTCTCAACCACTGTATCGCTCGAGCCTCTATTTCCTGGCTTTTCCAAGGCCTTGAGTGTTAAAATGGAGTCGAACCAGTGTGTTGCCTCCTTTTACGCCTCCGCCGACATCATTGTATGTTTGACAACCTCCCTGGTCGTAAAGATGCCCCTCATAGCCGTGAAACCTACGCCCCAGCTCCCTTGGTAACCCCGGGTCTTCTCTGCGCCCGTTCTTTCTGCCAGGTCTCAATGGTGGCACTCCTGGCCATAGTCAGATCCAACTCTCCATTGAGAAAGCGCTTGTTTCTTTCACTCTCAATCTGGTCACATGGTAGCATCTTGGCTGGGACCAAGAGGGCTTCAATCGACACCGTCCGGTGTGCGCAGCTTAGTCTGATCGCCAGCGTCCGTTTGGATGACCTTAGTGCTTCTCTTCTTTAGCCGTCCGCACTGCCATGTTCGCCCAAATCGGGGCTGCGCACAACGTCGTTGATTCGAATAAAGAATCCAAGAATACGCAAGTATCAAGGATGACCCCGAGATACTATCGGGTGGCCCGTAATCACAAGTCTTACCTCTGATCGTATTTTGGCCTGCTTGTCTTGTCGGGTACGAGTTTATGATGATGGCTTTCCATCCACTTGTTTTCACTGGTCAAGGCTTTATAGGCAGCGTTCTTTATGACTGACTCGGTCCTAGTCATAACCATGAGTGCAAGATTGTCTGCTATCTATCTTGAACACCCCATTGCAAACCAGAATTTCACAGCACAGCCTCTAAAATCAAACTCTGTGGAAAATCATTCGATGGAGGTAAGCGGAGGTTCCTTGTTCTACATTGCTTCCACAATTACTTAATTTTATTCATTTGTAAGCTGCATGAAATATAGGACGTGAGCCGAGTAGCCTCCGATCATCGGCACGTTTATACAGATACAAAGTGCGAAGATTCCGTGACTTCGCGTACTCCCGTAGGGAGCTTCACGAGCATTTTAAGTTAATATTAACGATGTTTAATATAAGCCTAAACCATCTTGTATGTAATCTGTTTAAGTGCAATAAGTTTAAACTTTTGTTCAATTAAATGTGGTTGCAGTGGGCGTTTAGGTCACGGTCCAAAAAACGAAAAACGTTTAGGTAACGGTCCGAAAAAAAAATGTGCAAAACTTTGCCTTAAGATTTTTTTGTAAGTAGTCGTCTACGCATACCATATACAAGTAGACATTTATAGCATATGTCATTTAAACAACAACTAATATCTATATAATTCTCGTTTGCTCCCGTAGTACTTTGACTCTCCCGCGCCCGCAGCGACGCTGTATCCCTCTCAGTCATAATACGCAACAGTCTTAGCGATTCCTTCCGAGATATGCGCCTGTCAGACGTGACTATCACTTCTCATTCTCTCGTATTAATTCCTAAACCATTTAGGAATGATACCGTGCGCCAGTCGATTATTTAACTCTCCGGAGGAAATGTTTCTGGGGCCGCCATACTTATCGTGCCCACAAATACGATAACGCCCGGCATCGACCGTATAGATACCTTGCGAGAGACCCATTACCTCCCGAGACCCTAGAAGGGCCGGCACTGACCAGAACCCCTTTGCCCTATGTTCCATCAAAGGAGGATATTCAGGCGGCTATTACGAGCTTTTTTAAGAGCTCCGCCGCAGGGACTAGTTTTATAAGACTACGAGCATTCTTTCCCCGTCTTTCGAAGACGTCGCCGCTAGCTTGCTCTCCGCATTGACAAAGGTTGTAGACGTTCTTCTTTGGGGCTACCCCCTTTCTTGCCTCCAACCGTTGGTATATGGTGCAAGACTATTTGCCCTTATAAAAAAGGACGAATCGGTACGTCCAATTGCGTGTTCGTCTACACTACGCAGGCTCGCCGCGAAAATCGGATGCAACCACAACAATGCCGTTATTTCTCACGCAACCGGTGCACATCAGTTAGGATTTGCAACGCCAGGTGGTACCGAGGTAGGCACTCATGCAACCCGCGTCTTCCTCGATTCGCGCGAACCTCCAGGGATTCTTGTAAATCTCGATTTTAGGAACCTTTTTAACAGTATGAGACGCGATCACCTGACAAAGGTTGTTGCATCCCACGTCTATCATTTATTATAACACGTCGGGCTGGCATATCGACATCAGTTCCCACCTGGTTCTGTCTGAGCATGAGACTTCCTCATCTGCTACCGAAATGCAGCAGGGGACCCCTTAGCACATCCCTGTTTCGCCTGGGTATCAAGGATCTGGTAGATTCCTTTAATAGCCCACTGAACCTCTGGTACCTTTGACGATGGCCTATTAGGAGGAAACGTTCATACGGTAGCCAAGGATATTCGGCGGATCCTTAACTTTAGTGTAACATCTGGGTAACGAACTGGCAATTTTATTAATCAATTTATATTACAATCCTGTATAAGTGAACGTGTTAACTTTCAGCCTATAACAGCCCTGGTGTGCACCATTCGGCAAGCGACCCCAAAACTGAGATCGCGTTGCCCCGCTGGACGTCAATGGAAAGTCTTTGGCGCAAAAATTGTGCGGCTCTCTTGTCCCCAGTAGTTATCTTTAATCGTTCGCCCAATTTAGTAAGTATTCTTTCAGTCAAGGGCCCGGTGGTCCCAAGGTTTCGAAGGCTACTGGGCTGAAGTTATGGGCTCTTGCCAGTTCGGCATATTTGTTCATCTTGTTCGTTTCTGCTTGGGTCGCGGCGTAACCAGCTCTAAGTGAACCGAAACCGACCATTGAGGGTGAAAGTGAGTCAGGTTAGAGATATAGCCTGCCAATCGCAGAGTGTGCATCCTCGGCTCTATTCATGAGGCTTCCCCTGATATACAGTTACTCCATTATCTCTTGCCCGGCTGCAAGGAGATCGCCAAGGATAGTGAAGGAGGTCTAGGGGGTTAAAGCTTGAAGATGCCGCCGCTCGCTTCGCTCTTCTAGGAGCCCAACAGGGATTTTTTTACTTAGGTCTCCTTTCTCTTTCTTAAGTCTCATCAAACTGGCCTATCTAATGGGGCTGAAGACTTGCAAGCGCTCAACGGGTTGACACTGTCTATCCTCGAAGCCCTGCTAAACACATCTCTACTACCTAGCGCACGGCATTACTGCCCGCCCTTTAAGAGGGGCCTCGGAGTTCCGAATTTGAAGAGCCTGGCCGGTCCTGCCACATCAATGTCTCATCAATGCTAAGCGCAGAAAACAGAGCAATCCCTCTTTTAGACACACCAGGAGTCGGCCAGTTTAGAAGTCGCTTAGCTCAGCTTCAGGAGAATCTTTAGGCCTTGTGGGCATGATGATGATACATCGTGTATCATCAGCGCAGACCGACGGCCTAGACATGCCGTCATCAATGAGACCTTCAGCAGAGCCCTTAGGTCATGCGGTCGTCCGTGCATCCTTGAACCCCCAGGCCTACGTGCGGAAGACGGCAGGTGTCCAGATGGGATGACACTTACACTCTTCGAGCAAGGCAAAATGCTAGTTTTAGATGCAACCGTTATTGGCTCCCTAGCACCTTCTATGGTCGATTGCGACGCATCCAAAGCTGGTTATGCAGCCCACCTTGCGGAGACCAACACGCTTAGAAAATACTCATCAATTGGGTATCCCTACGAATTCTGGTCTCTCGCGTTTGAGACCTTAGGTGTTCCTGGTGTTTGGGCCAGACAGCTGGTCCGCAAAATCGGCACTATGTTAAATATGTCAACCGG
Organism: Dermanyssus gallinae; assembly: GCA_003439945.1. Lineage (NCBI taxonomy): Eukaryota > Metazoa > Arthropoda > Arachnida > Mesostigmata > Dermanyssidae > Dermanyssus > Dermanyssus gallinae. Next base: position 17,502 of record QVRM01004524.1, read on the forward strand.
TGATAGCAGATTGTCGTCTCTTTTAAACGTCTGGATCTTGATATACAATGTGTAAACGCGGCCTTTGTTAGAAGCACACTTCTGAAGTGGCCTAGCCTAGACGAAGCGGACACGTGACAGTCACAGTACACACCCGCTAGACCCATTGGCAAGCTAATCTTCCATAATATGTGTCCCGCATGCATATTGTATTATACGAAAAATAATCCAGGTATATGTATAATCGTACCATTTATTAATTATAAAGCTGCGGCTCGCTCAAAGCTTGATCATCAACGGTCCTTTCGCATGGCGGGGCCCACTTATACAACCGTTATGTTATATTATGAACTACTGTGCATACACCTATTATGTAATGCCTTTGTGTTATAATTAAGGGAGCAGGTTGTAAACATGATACAACTCATGTATGAGAATGGTTGTTTAATGTTCTAATTAGCTAGTGTCTCAAAATCTGTATTAGCCCGCTATTTGCTCAGTTAGGCATCAGTTTGCTGTGTTTTTAAATTTTGCAGTTGGAGTTTTCATTCTATTACTTCTAGCCGTCGGTTTGTTATGTTGGACTATGGTTGGTATACAGCAGGAACGTTTTGGACCTCTGGTGGAAAATTCTGCACTCGATCGGTTATTCTTTAATTTTCCGATTAATTCCTACCGATCGATCTACGTGTTCAATCTCTCTAATTATAAGGATTTTGTAACTACAAGAAGTGTACAACGTGCTGTCGTGACCGAACTCGGTCCTTATGTATTCAGGCTAGTTTTCTATAGAAAATATTGTGATGATTTATTAATCATTTACAATACGTTTGCACACTCGGCAGTGCTCGCCTTAATAAAAATGGTGGTAAAAAGGTGTCACGTGAAGTTAAGAGTCAGTTGTCCGTGTCCTTGCTTGATATTAGCCCCCGCTCTTATGGACACGGTGCGAGCGGTATATCCTCAAGGTTCCTTGCAAAGTTAAAACGGTGAGATCCATAAGATTCCTCTTCGTGACGCCGAGCCCCAAGAGCGTCCTCGCAGATTCGGAGTCCCATACACCACTCATAGAGATAGTGATGGATTCGAATCTGCGAGGTTTTTGCGGGTCGGGGAGCGCCGCTCTTAGGAACTCGACGTCATATTTAGCGATCTTGTCTTGCCGTGCTTTTGCCAGGTCCCGGTTCGGGCCGCAAACCTCGGCATCTAAAACCCAGACCTCAATAGGCGTTGTTATAACGAGGTCGGGCTTTAGACCCGGTGCGCCCGGTCGACGGAATACTCGCTCACGAACCACCTCATGACCCCTTTCGCGGAGAAGGCGCGCCACGCGATCCACAGACGTCGTCATCTCTCTTTATGGTTTGTTGTGTGTTGTATCGCATATCTGAGCGACATGAGCCAAGTTCAAGTATCTTATATATATATATTCATCTATTCAAGTATCTTATATGTATAATCATCAAGTCTTAGTCTATATGGTGCCAGCGTATCTCACACAAATTCCATTTATTCACACACTTAGTGTCGATAATGCGTAAGTACAAAGATTTGGCTTGACGTCAGCTCACAAATGCAGTTACAATGATTGTATAAAATATAGACATATACAATATACAAAGTTATAATGACATTAAACGGGGCAACTGACTTAGAGACCCAATGTTCCTACAAACAAGACCGTCTATCATATCTAGAGCATTCGGTATGACAATATTTACATCTGCAGTCAACATCGGGGTCGTGGAAGCCTTCTGCACTGCATAGGTGGTGGTGGTAGCCGTATACCGAAAAACGCACTATCACATGACGATTTGGTCGGTCGGGCCCTTTCCACGCGTCGTCAGTCATTGCGAGTGTTATGAAGATATCAGAATTTATGTCGCCCAGTTTGTCTTCCTGAAGCTGAATGAACGACTCTGTCTCCTTCAGCCCATGCATCTTCCGTATGTCTTCTACAAATAGCGAGGTCCCTGTCAGTACATAAATCAGGCGGTTGCGAGCGGAAGAGTGCAGGCTCAGCACTCGCTTTAAAAACGCGGGCTTAACTCTCTCCATCGTTGCGAGGTCGTTCATCTTGAGGTGTCGCCATATCAATTGCACTCCGTATGTAGCGGGTGGCGCTACTTTAAGATGGAATAGGCGCAGGACGGTGTCGATGGAGAGCTTCTAGGGCGCTTCGATTGTTAATGATCAATCAAAACCTTTCTTACCCGTTGTTCAACATGCAGGCGGAACGAAGTTTCTGTTGTGGTGAGTTATGCCAAGGTGTGTAAAGGAATTTATATACTTGACTGGCGCACCCCCAGCCAGGGTTCGTCGCTAGCAGCCAGGTGACCTCCTCTGCGGAATTTGAGGGCCTCAGTTTTACTATTCTTGATGGTAAGACCAACCTCACTGACGTACCTCGACATTGTGCCTATTGCGAATAGTAGCAGGCTGATGTTGTCTCCCTGTGCGAACCGCGTAGTCTGCTCGAGACTATTGCGTATTACTACCCCGTCGTCGATTGAGATCATATTCTTCTGTCAAAATGGCTCTGAAGAGTTCTAGTATCCTAAGTGGTACAGCAGATTTTGCGAACTCCTCTAGTGCTATCGAGCGTGATCCTGAATCGAATGCTGCTTTTAAATCCACGAAGATAATATAGAGGCCGTCCGGGCCTTGTTAGCGTCGATTGCACTTCTTCCATCAATTTGGCACACCGAAACTGTCGACCTGCCCGTCCTAAATCCATGTTGTTTATTAGGAAGTACTCCTCTGAACTTAAGGAAAGGAGTGAGGCGGCGGACTAGTAGTGTGGATAGAAGCTTATAAATACACACTTTCTTCGATATACCTCTCCAGGACGAAGAATCCGACGGACAGCCTTTCCCTTTCGGAATGACATTCATAACACATTATTTTCAGTTATTCGAAACCCTTCCCTGAGGCAAACAGGCACTGAAAAGGATGTCAACTGCGGAGTAAGTACAAGGGCTGACTTCAGATCTGTATCTCGATATGTATATGCCTAACAAAATCAGCAATATAGGACGCTAACACAATATTCCTGAGAACGCAAAGTGGGGCCTAAATTTGTAGGGATTGCATCGTTTTGTCGTTTCGTTAGTAGCCTAACATAAGCAAACGCTTACTGCTATCGAGCCGTAAGGCCCTGGTGATTACAAAACACTCATATTCCATTTTCTTTATCCACACCACATCCTTGTCTTACATTTACCTGCTTTCGTACAATCTTTGCAATTATACAAAGTTAGTTTTCTGAAACTTGCAGTTTGTTTCCTTTGCGGTCCTTTAAACCAATAGGACCTATACAATCGAGGGTTTTCTCTTCGAGGTCCACACAGCTATACAGTCATAGCGCGGCGAAAAATCAGTGGGTCTTGTTCAAGTATCTTACAAGAATAAAATGGAAGCAGAAAGTATTTCTATTACGATACCAACATTCTTCTGCAATACATGCTTGGACCAGAGTGAGGAACCCGATGATGGAGCGAACGCCTATTGTTGACTTCAACGGGACGGTAGCTTAATTAAAAAAAAATACTAAGAAACTTCTGTGATATGCGTTTTTAAAGATATTGACAAGTTTTTTGCAGTGAGACATACCGAAGACTATATAGAATTCTTTTTAATCACGTGGGAGAAGTTCATCGAATGTTGGCGGCGTGCTCAGCCTTTGTCAATTTCAAAGATGTATTTGTTTACGTACCGCGAGACGTCCTGCTGGACCTAATGCACAAAGGTGCTCGGCTCGATGCAAACAATCTTATTCGGATTGGTTTGGTTCGGTGCAAATTTCTACTGGACATGCAGGTCGCTTATCTTATAAGGGTGAAACATTGCGACAATTTTATTCTGCAGGAAAGAATTAACAGGCAACTAAAGTGTCTCCAAAAATACCTCAAGCGCGAAGCTACTCCGCTAGCCCGCTCCTGTATGTACTGTATATGGCAGGTGCCTTAACAAGCTTCTGGCGTATGTTTTACACACATAATTTTTTACGCGGACGACTTCGTAATTCTTGCAAAATTCAGAGAAGTTGTAACTTCAACTTCCCTTTATAACGGGTGTCCTTTATCCGTACATTTGCCTAGAGTAAACCTGACACCTCAACTAACGTTTAACCTACATCTATAAATAGGCGTTAAAGCCGCGACGGACATGGCCCTTATAAGCCCCCATAAGCGGATATGTTATGTCAGCGGTATGATTTACTATCTATTCTCAACAAGAATTATGAAAAATATCAATCAACAACTGGGTATTAAGCGGCGAAACCCCGGTAAATGACAATCATGACTAGCCATGGTGACTAGCTTCTGACGGTGTACCTTATAAGGAACGTAGCTGCTTGCTCGCATACTAACGCTGAAATGATAAAGCTATGTCGCGCTGTGGGGTGTAATGTAGAACCTATTACTATGAACTCACTATTACTTTCAATTATAGTGAGTTTATATATGACTTCATATATGAATATGTGAAGTTATTTACGTTATTAAAATTCTATTTGCCTTGTTTTTTTTCCCAGGATCGTGACCAACAAAAAGAAAGCATCCATTACAAATGATACCCTTGAATTTTCCGCAACGCAAACACTATTTTTCGAGCCAAATATGTCAAACGGCAGCTTTGACGATAAAATTACAACCGCGAATTTTAGGGCCATACGTTATTATTATTCGGACGGACGAAAACGAGGGATTGTTCCCAAAAAGAAAACACTCTTTGTAAACGCCACCGTGAACGAGTACCTCTTCGCCGGGTAAGTTGCTCTTATATTAAATTTTATTTGGAATGTTAGGCAAGTCTGCAAATCTTAAGAAATATCGCTTTAATGTACCTACCATAGTCGGAAGTAGGCAGGTCCCCGTTGAAGATCGAAGAAGAGCAAGGCAGTTAACCGTTTTGGAGCCGTCCGCTACCGCACCAATAAATGCCTATAAAAGTTTCTTATGTTTTTGTAAACCATCGTTCCTGGGACGCTGGGCTCTATTCTGCCAGATCGAAAAGGAGATTCATCTTAGTGAAGAGAGTTGCGAGCTACTTGATAATAGGCATCGTCTGGGAGTGAGAGGTGGGCCATATCAGTTGATTTGTGCGCCGCTGATACGGCGACCAGCCCTAAAATTAACACAGCATTCTGAGCTTCATTTGAGATGAACCTGCTCCTTTATCGGGTTGGTCGCCTTAGGCTGTCCTAAGCTGTAACGCTGTAAAAGGTCGTTAGCATGGCGACCGTCTAACGTCGGGTGACCATGCTGTCCTCATGGCGCACACGAGACTCGGAACGTCCAAGCGAGATTCGGATAAAATTACTCCTCGATCCAGGCCACGCAGAAGAGGGGCCACTTTGACCTTCAGCGTACAATGGATGCGGATGACGACGGATTCTGATTGAGAGGCCCGGAACTTTACTTCAATCCTGTTCTGGCGTCCGTAGCAACTCCAGCGCCAAACGGCTCGTACAGCCGTTCACGTCATCAAGAGATACGGCGACTTCACTTGTCGCGTGTTAATCGGCTAATTTTGTTCTTGTGCTTAAATTAGTGCCACTGTCTTACTCATCGGTTGCTCTCACGATCTCTCTGTAATTTATCTGTGTTCCCCCACCGCCTCGTCCCGCTAATTAAAAATCGTTGCAATTACCAACCTAGGCTCATGCTAAACAGAATATTGTGAGAGCAACCCAAAACCACAAAAAAAACAGCAGCAGCAGCAAAAACATGCTTCGAACATTTATAGCCAACATTTATCTTTAGCGAACATGTATGACAGAAATCTCAACTGTCACCGGACCTAGAGCCGCGTGCCAGTGACATTCGGTTATTCAGCCCGAAAGCTAGAGTATGCGCAAGATGTGCAGAAAATGTTAAAGTCGGTCTCTTTAAATGTTGTTCTTGATGTGGCAGAGTGTTTCATGCTGGATGCATGGCCACTGACAAAACGGACCCGAGTGTAAACGCGCCAACCCAGTGGCTCTGCCGAGTGTGCGGTGTGGAGAGTGCAGATTGGTCGATCAAACGTTTTATAAACTGTTCGGATACGTGTTCCGTCAGCAATGGAGCGATGTGGTGTGCATAATTTCTGTTTCATCGTTTGTGTGTTATGAAACAAGTCTGCCTACGGCCGCCACAGCGGACGGTCGCATCTTCGCTCGCTCCCGGTCAATCGGTGTTGTTCGCTAACAATATCGGCAAAATTGACCGGGAGAGCGCACAGACCATCGTGCCAGCAAGGTGTCGACCCAGTGCAACCCCACCAGCACACCGCTGCCAACAATTCGTCAAAAATTTAGAGTTTTGTGGAACCGTGCATTCGATACAGTGTGTCAACATCGGCGGCGAACCGACCAACCGGTCGGATACTGCCGAGGTAGAAACCCAGTGTTTAAGTGTTGTGCAGTGTTGTGCGTGTGTGCAGTTGGTGCCCAGTATATTAGTGTATCATCAGATAGGCAGATCCGGCGTTTTTGGTCACCACCAAACACCAAAAATTGCCTCGTTTCTGTCTATGGCGATTGCTAATGTATATGTATGTATCCCTAGGGGTACATATATAGCATTGTAGTCGCCGCCGCTACCGCGGCCACCTTGGATAGCCGGCCATCTCGGTCGCCACGCGGCCTCGTGGCAGTGAGTGGCATCCAAGAGGGAGAGTGTTGTGGGAGAAGTTGACGTGCACTTGCACATCGACAACGTGCAGGCGCCCGCCCGGACCAACGTTCGGGTGACGTCTGCCCCACATACAGTTACCAGATCGAAAAGGAGATTCATCTTAGTAAAGAGATTTGCGAGCTACTTGATAATAGGCATCGTCTGGGAGTGAGAGGTGGGCCATATCAGTTGATTTGTGCGCCGCTGATACGGCAACCAGCCCTAAACAGAATATTGTGAGAGCAACCCAAAACCACAAAATAAACAGCAGCAGCAGCAGCAAAAACATGCTTCGAACATTTATAGCCAACATTTATTTTTAGCGAACATGTATGACAGAAATCTCAACTGTCACCGGACCTAGAGCAGCGTGCCAGTGACATTCGGTTATTCAGCCCGAAAGCTAAAGTATGCGCAAGATGTGCAGAAAATGTTAAAGTCGGTCTCTTTAAATGTTGTTCTTGATGTGGCAGAGTGTTTCATGCTGGATGCATGGCCACTGACAAAACGGACCCGAGTGTAAACGCGCCAACCCAGTGGCTCTGCCGAGTGTGCGGTGTGGAGGGTGCAGATTGGTCGATCAAACGTTTTGTAAACTGTTTGGATACGTGTTCCGTCAGCAATGGAGCGATGTGGTCTGGCGAGCAGCCAGACCTCGCATGCTCAGATGAGTTTAACGCTTTTAGAGTTTGATCTACACGAGCGTGCCCAGGCCCGAACAGGAATCCTCCGAATCTACCCAGCAACAGGCCAGCGAAACGTAGGGAGGATAACGTGCCCCATCTCCGCCCTCCCTGAAGGCGTCTTTTACATAAGCCCTCGAGGCATAACACGCCCAGGTCCCCTGCGCCCTAAAACGCTGCATTTCAACGCAATGGTCGCATACATGCACGAAACAGGGATCGGTTCAAACCAAATCACTAAGAATTGCTCTATGGAACTACGAGGGTGCTGATACTCGTATCACTCCTCTCTCCGACATCTCTGGAGGGCGTATACATAGTGTAGTGCTGACGGAGACATGGGCCACTAAAGCGTTCAATTTGCCTTGCCTCTACCCTATCCACTTCCTGGCCTAAAAAGAAAGTCAATTTTTCGTAGTAATAGAGTCGGGGACCTCTATGTGGCATTCGCCGAAGATAACGTCACAACGTAATTATACGCATCGTAACAGCACATGTTCGTCCTCCCAAAAAAGAGTCAACCTTGTCAATGTGGAGGAATTTCTTAGCGGCTTACGCGGAGTGCCTGCCGCAGCCCCGCTTGTGTTCTGTGGAGATTTCAACGCTCGCCTAGATCGGCCCACCTCGATCCGCACAATAACCCCAGAAAATCAGACTTCGGGTGTATCGTCAGTCCGCCTGTCCCAGCCGTCATCAATTACAATTGAATCTCTGTTATGGACGTGTTCGCAATAAACGTGAAGGTACACAGTATGAACATTTTTGGGACTAACCACTCGCTGAAAAAGGGTGCTCATATCAAATTGCAAATAGACCTTCAGCTACAATATCTGGTATTGTTTACCAATAGGCAAAGGCCGTTACCACAAAACTTAAGAAGGGAGGCGCTCCACCGGCGCATCCAAAAACTTCTACCCGTGCCAGTATCTATTGATGTTGAGGCGTACGCTCAACATCTCACAGATGTGATAAAGTCCTCAGTCATCTTACAACGGATTCACGTCCGTGGTACGATCGACTGTGTCCTGGCAAAACGGGCTCAGAACGCAGCTGGCGCCTAGTGGGGGCTTACCTCGCTATGACACCACTTACGCTACTCGAAAATTAAAGCATCTCGAGAAATTTGAAACTTTCCGTCTCTGAAAGTTTAAACACCTATCTCACTCCCTGCCCGCTTAATTCTTCTTAATTAATAAATTACCTTGCAGCAATGTTAAGGCCATACCCAGAGAACTCTGCTTGATCTTGCAGCCTGGTATGAGGTCACTCTCAGCAATCCACAGCGCCTTGACACCGGGTTCACGGTGGAAGACGTGATCCTCACTCTCAAGGGTTTAGAGAACAACAAACCAGCCGGCCCCAATCAAGAAAGAAATGAACATCCAAAAAGCGCACTTCATTTGGTTCTATGCTGAAAGGCACTGTTTAACGAACGCTTCCGTCCTGAAATGATCCTGTCTCAATGCCTCAAAGCTACACTGCTCATCATTTCCAAAAATGTGACCCAACCCACTACTGAACAGCACGGTTTTCGACAAAAGCAGTTTACTGATTCCGATATGCGTCAATTTTCTGGAGGCCAGCAGAGAGGCTCCAGCAAAGCACCAACCTCTGTGCGCCGTATTCGTCGATTTAAATGCCGGTTTCGCCTTAGCCCCCAGAGACACTATTCTGCAAACTCTGGCCCGTTAGTTTTCCCAATTTTATCAAGGATCTACTCGCGAATATTCGGGCTCTGAGAAATCTGGTAGACGTGATATTATACGCAGACAATCTCGCTATCTAGGGAAAGAGTCGCTTTAAGGTTTAACAGGCCAGACTTTATGCGGCCACGTCTGAGCTTGGACTAACCGTAAATCTGGCAAAGACAGTAGCCATAAAATTCAGAAGGGGCGGGTGCTCAGCTGCTAACGATGGGCTTCGTTTGGCCGCTTTCGGCCTACTTTACGTTAGTAAGTCTCCTTACTTGGGACTGCTTCTAACGTCGAACAGCCGGTCTTTTCTTCAACACATCAAAAAAGCATGCAGAAAGGCGCTGATAGCAATGACTACAAATAGATAAATTGTCTGTTCGGCAACTGTTGTCTAAATAGCCTAAAGGCAGCGTACCTCATGAAAGTCCTGGGCCTTCATCGCTCAGCCCGTAACCGACTTGTCTGTTTTCTCAAGGACAGCCCCTCTATTCGACGAGGAGCCAGGAGAGGACGTTTCGACCTGCTGACATCTCCCAATTACGTCAATATTCTTAAAACGCTCTACCGCTCTCGAGAAACAGAGAGGAACCTAGATATAGACACTTAATTTGCGTGGATTCAATCGTACTCTGCGAAAATCCAGAAAGCTTTGTACATATTAGGCCATAATATTTGGCTCTTATGGCGGGAAGGCGGTATACAGTCAGGTATTACATGCATAATATCAAGATATTACATATTCAGAGCAGACCTAGTAATTCTACTAGCTTTTTTAACTACAAGAAAGCAAAACAAGCTTCGAAGAGTCGCCTTGTTTATTTTCTTTAGCAGAGTTCCGTCTTTAACAAGTAGGAGGCAAGTGTCCTTACTGTTTATTGCTTTTTCGTGGTAGAAGAGTGCCGGCGCGAAGTTGTGGGTCATCGTAAGTATGTTGTCGGCATGTTTTGGGATTTAGAAGATAGGCTTGACTTCCTTGCTTCCAGTCTTGGGAGACTCTGCTAAATGATGACCAAGAATAGCCGAAATTAGCTCTTGGTTGTATCCTGATCATACCTTAGTTAGGATTCTCTTAGGGGTATTGGAGCAAGCAATAAAACATATACAGATGCTTTCGGACGATAAAAAGCCAAGCGCTGAAATATGAGGTCTGAGCTCTTTTAGCAGGTCTACTTACGTAACCATATCAATTACCGGTGCGGGCGTATCTGCAAGCTTTGCGACGACCTCTTTTCAAAGGCTCTGACGACGAAGTCTTGGATATGACGAATATGACACAGCCCGATGAGTCTGCTCAGAGGAGAAAACTCTCCGAAAGTTACTAGTAAACGCCTGGAGCTGGGTGATGCTTTCCGCTTGTAGAATTGGATATGTTGACAATGTTCCTTCTCAAAACTGAGGCATTTTTCAAGAATAGCAGTCTTGCCACACTAGCAATACCCGGAAAGGGCCTGACCGATGCGAGTTATAACTGAGTGTTAATAGGTTTTAAAATGAGATTATTTTTCCCTCTCACATTAGATCAATGGAAAACCAGACATCTAGGAGGCTACTGGGGCCAACGCCACCAGCGAAAGCAGCCAGGATTAAGAGTTGTTCCTAGAGTACTGGAGAACTTGTGCGAAACCTCAGTGCTGGTTTGCTATCCATTTTATACTGTTTGATAGAAGTGCACAGCATTTTAATTTTAATTCGATGTTATGTCCATATTCTGTATAGCCAGTTTGAACAATTGCGATAAGCCGCTTTCTGCTTTGCCGAGAACTCAAAGATCTGACAAATTTTGTCTACCCTCGAATTAGCACGTTTTTGTTTTTAACTCTAGACCATCCTCCGTTCCTATACGGGCCTTAAACTCATCCGGAGGCATATCTCTAATGCACCGAGGACCGGGCATGTTGAGTTTTTGGGTGGCCCCAACAGTCCTTGTGGCAGCATGGCCGCTGACTCTCAGCGGCTGTCAGTGGCTTCTCATCTATTGTCAATGAGCATCGCTCATAGATAGTTCGATCAACAACAAGAGTCGAATTGGCGATACCCCGGTAAATCACAACCATGAATAGCATCCCTTAGACCACGCCGCCACATACCCTACCGTCAACGTATCTTCTTATTTTCTAGAAATAGCCTTAAGGCTTAACAAACAGTGACTAAATGCAAAACTTAAGCTGCGAGTGGCTTCCGTGACAAATCTTGTTTGATAAGACAGGCGCTTATACTTTGTCGAGCACGCACGCTTTATAAGTGTCATAATAACTGACAGCCGCGACAATAAAGAGAGGTGTCTAATAATTAGTGTCTTGCAATCGGTGCAAAGTTCACGTCCCCTTCTGTATATACTTATACAACGTCCACGAGCGATCAATACGTATAGTAATTAAATGTGACTACACTTGACCTGCCAGGCCATAAACAGACAGCTTTATACTTGTTTTTCGTCGCATCACAACAGATATTACGACCCAGATATAGATACTCGTTATGGTATTGTGCCCGGATATTATGCACATCAGAGTACTACTGCCAAACCGGCAGTGCAGGTGTATACCGATACCAAAAGGATCAATCAGATCATCGCTATTAACACGTTCAAGTAAGTAGTCTTTGCTTCACTAGAAATCTACCTGTTGTAAATCCATTGACATAAATAAACTTAAACTTTTAACTTAATGGGGTTGGATAGTAATACACCATCTTCTTTTATTGAGACCTCCGTGCCCCTCCTTATTTTTTTCGATCATGGTCGATTCTTAGTCCACTCTGGCATTCACTTTGTTTATATTAGAAACCATGAAAACCAATTTAGGAGTGGCCGGTCTGGGTCACGAACCCCATCGTAAATACATTGCAGTGCATATATAGTATACAAGAAAAAAAGCTGAAGCGTTTATTAAAAAAAATATAAGAAAGAAGACAACTATGTAGTTTTCGCAAAAAAGAAAAAGTATTTAGATTTAGTTCTGCTATTTTGAGCAAATGTAGCAGGTTCGGAGCCACAGGACGCATAATATTATCGTCGCTTAGTTTAACCTATACCGTCAGGACCACTGTTATTTCTTTGAAGGAGTGATATACTGCCTGAGCATAGCTGGTGTACAAAAAACTGGCAAATTTTAGGCCGTGTTCACAGCAGTTGCTGCTGCAGCGATGAGGCAATGAGTGTTCAACCAGAGGGGGTATGCTGTACTCCCAAACAGGGTATAGCTTATGCTGCGAACAAAAAATATTATCGACTCGCCGCTTTTTTGTCGACTACCTTTGGACTGCTGCTTAAACTACATTAATGGAGAAACTAGCTATTAGTCACCAGTACCCTGGGCCTACTTAAAATCATATAAAGAAGGGGTAAGTTCCTGAATGAGGGAAGCCCTCCGTTTGTCTAGAAGCAGCAAAAATGATGTATGTCGATCTATAGTCGCGCAGTCATCTTATCTTCGAAATCCCTAAGTTCCTATACACATATGCGTTCATATGGTTTCATTTTCAGGACACTCGTCCCATATGGAAATAGTTGTAACGCAATAGAGGGTACAGGTAAATTTACTTCATTAAATTACATTTAAATAGCGAACGGTATAATTACTACATTTGACAGCAACAGCAACACTAATAGGTTCTAATCACTGTCTAAATCTTATATATTTTTTTTATAAATACTGCTAGAGCAATATGAGTATTCTATACAAGGTCAATCCGATGCGGAATTATCTTCGTGGGGAATTTAGGAAGAAAACAATATGCCCTGTTTTCTGATGACTGTATCCAAATTTTAGGAGCAAAAAGCAAACGTAGCTATAGTGACGGACAGTCGGTCTCGGAAAACCTAAGTACAAACAAGCCAAATTTGTGAACCGGTTTTTTTTATGGCTTCGCGTCAACGAGACTGCAGCCAAAAAAACTTGGCTGCAACAAAATCAGAAACGAAGAACGTTCTATCCTGCGCCCTCAGTGAAGGTCGTCGACCACGTCTGCGTCTATTAATGACACAATAGCAAGGGCCCTGAGGACGGCTGATGCCATGGGGCTACTTAATATATATATATATATTTATATATATATATATATATATATATATATATATATATATATATATATAATATTTATTTCGCAATAACATTGCATTTCAAGATGGTTCATAATTACAGTACAATTCATTCATTATATACAGTTTAAACACTTCAGCGACCGTCCCACTAGGCAAAAAAGTGCAAAGACCGCCGATGCGTCTGGCAGCTCGCTGCGTGCAATTTAGCGCATATCTGCGAGCAGAACCGGCAACGACATTGATCGCCAACTTGGTGAAATCCTTGGGTCGAACATACCAAGTGATGATAGCCATGCACAATGTATCTTGTGTACACGTGCCGGCTAGTGCATGCCATTCCATCCCAAAGCTCCTTGGCGAGGTACACATCTACTTGCGCTACCTCTGCCGAGGCCTCGGTCGCTTTTCCCTGCCACTTCAACAAAAATTGCTGAAGTGGTCCTGTAATAGGCGACCTAAGCCTGACTCTGATTGCTTCCACTGCCGGCCCGCAACCCGCTAGCAGGTACACGAAGCGGCTTCTTGCCGTCCGCGGTAAGCAAAGAACCCGCTTCATATATATTGTGAAGTATCTTTCTAGCTGCGCAAAATTTGCCGCTGAAAGATGGCCCCACACCCTGCCGAGGCTGTAGCTCAACATTGGCACAATTTTAAGTTCAAAAAGAAGCACGGCCGCACTCAAAGACAGTTCGTCGAGGGTCTCTCACCTCTGTGTGAATACAGGTAGTAGCCGCTCGACACCTGTCGCCGATGTGCTGGGTAAAGGTCGTTCCCGTATAGTGTAGTCTCAGACCCTAATACGGGAAAGAGTTGACGAAACTTCAGCAATTGACCACAACAGGGTATTACGTCTGCTGCGGCCAATCGACCTCACGGCGAAACTTCATGGCTTTCGTCTTCCGCGCATTTATTTGCAGGCCTGGAGCTACTTAAGCACGTTAGAACCAACTGGACTTACCACAAACGACGGCAAGCGTCCTCGACGGGATGACTCTCATCCCCTTTGAACGAGGCCGGACCCTTATATGGGACGCCACCATAACCGACTCACTTTCTCCCTTAATGGTCAGGTTTCGGTTCACTTAGATCCCTCGAGACCTTTGAACAACCGGGCCCCTGACTGAGAGAAGTACTCATTAAATTGGGCGAACGTTTAAAGATAACTACTGGGGACAAGACAGTCACACAATTCTCACGCTACGATACTTTCATTGACGTCCAATGAAGCAACGCGATCCTCAATTTTGGGATCGCTAGGCGAATGGTGTAGACGAGGGCTGTTCAAGGCTGAAAATGAACAGGTTCACGTATACAAAACTATGATATGAAGTAGTAAATAAAAGAAACTTAATTTACACAAAAATGCTTCTATGAAGAAAACAATCACATAAGAAAGGGAAAATGATGCAGCTCCCATCTGCAAAAGTAAGACAACATCTGCAACGGGTACCCAGTGAAGCTGTTAAACAACAAGCGGTCACTATTTTGCCCTCTTTTGATAAACAAGATTTATGGTACTGAAAAAAGCTCCAGGATTATGTGCTATGGGAGGTTTCGGAAATGCGTAATGCTGACAGCTGGATAGCTAGCAGAGACTAGTGTGGGACTAACCCACTAATCTAGGCTCCTCTTCAGCCCCTCAGACTTGTAATTTTGTGACACTATGATGTCTGGGGGGCAGCCTTCTTCCACCCTTCATTCAGTAAATTAAGACGTTTTCTATTGTATTCTAACTATATAATGATACAACAAGGCCGTACTTGATTTGGAGGAGGGATAACAGTTATCAAACAAGGCAAAGCTATCGGCGAAAGCCAGTAGAGGTGAAAAATGCTTTACGCACACCCTCTGATGTTATTTAAGAGTAGTGTGGGACTAAACGCCGGGGGAGAGTTTAATTACTCGATCCGATCCGCGCGTGCTACCCACTAAAAACCACCTCTCCCACCCTCTCCTGGTGGTTATGAGTAATTGGTAGCTACGGCTATCAATTTCTCATAGCATCCATTAGTCTTAACCAGCACTACAAGATAGCGCAGACGGCTGAAGCGTGGCTGCCCAAGAAAAGTCGGCACACTAAATTGCATGTACTTCTTCGGAGTGAGTGGAGTCTGTTACGGGATGACTAAATGGGCGCTGATATTGATATAGGGAAACATGTCTACATGGTAAAGGAAACCTACTAAGTGTTTGTAATTTTTTATAATTAATGTGTTTTTATTTTATAGGTATATATTATCCAGACTTCTACCTAATATCCATAATAATGTTAACATTTTTTAAGGCGGTGCTTTAAAAACTCGCACGGTGGCAAGTCAGGCAATTGAGCTGCGTGCTTTACCAGCCTAACTCGAAGTTTTGGTGGATACAGATTCTGTAGTATACAAACTGTTCGTCACTGCACTACCTTATTCTAGTTAGATTATTACCACAAGTTCACTCTTAAAGAAAGTTGCGACCGTCATCTGCCAGCTGACCAACAGCGCTTCACTTTTGTAGGCGGAGGTGCTCTAACGCTTGACCACTGCAAGCGTTAATATTAGAGGGTTAAAAAGTATTGAGAGGAGATCATGTATCCTCATTTGTTGCTGTTTTTGGACATTATTCGAATGAAACGTCTAGTTCGAGTTTTTGTGCACCATCCATGTACCCTGCTCAAAAATAGTTTCCTCCCGTTACCAATCGATGTCCTTCATATCGATGGAATAATTCTATCATTTATGGAGGCTGTACCAAGAAAATTACGTATCCCAGTTTTTGGGTACGGCTTTTTGGAGTGCTATTCTCTCAAACCATAGTCTATGGGGGGATTGACTTAAGCATTTTTCAAGGTCTCTAATCTATTTAATTGTTGTGCGTGCAATAGACATCTCTATATAGATGGTTACTAGCGATGCATGTGTATCATGAATTCTTAAAAGCTTCCAGAAATGCGTCCTCAGCTTAATGTCAATGCGATTTTATTCAATACCGTTGCTCCAAAATTAAACCAACATAGAAGAATGCGATATATGACAGTCGTCAATGTGGCAAATGTAGCTGAGAAGGCGCTACACCTTTTAAGTACATTTCAGAAAAAATAAGGTATGTACCGTCCTTTATCACAGATGTTTATTATTGTTAATTTCTCCAAATGTTGTTAAGTCTGTGCTTTATTAGCCTACATTGGTATATACATTAGCCGTTTAAGTAGTGAAATCAGGGTTTAGTGTTTATTGTCGCAATCTCATGAAGAAGACAAGTATTGCATTCCCGGTCTCTTCGCCACCAACCCTGTTCTGATGAAATAGCCATTGGATAGCTATTGGCTAATAATCACGTGCAGACCAAGCATAATCATATGTTACCTGACCGGTTCAGCAAACAAGTGAGTTTTATACGACTACGGCAATACGATTTCAGTATCGACCAAGCCAGTAACAGAGTGAACAATCGTTCCAAAAGAGATTTTACTGAGGATACCAATCGCTGCAGAGGCTCGGGTCACGAGGATACCATTGATCCGAGCATACAGAGCCTTAAGTATTAACTTAGAATAGTTGAGTTATTTTTAACTTGATTAACCTAAAATGCCGTGGATTACCGTGGACGGTAAATGTTGGCTGAGGGTCAGCCCACAAGCCCGTTAAACCCTGACTCCCCCTCCCCCGGGATCGTAATCTCACGGCATTTCTTTGACACTTTGTAAAGGAGAAGTCACACTTTTTTAGTGCTCGATGCGCCTCCTCTGTGCTTTTTTTGAAATCTGTAAGGGTGCGCCGAGGTCGCGGCGAGGATTTAGCCGCTCTCCTTATCCTCTCCATTGGCTCTTCGTCTTGACCTATCCCTCCTGGACAATAGCTATGCCTTCGCTCTGTTCCCGCTTTCTCCACACTTCTTTCGAACGCATGATGTGTGTCACAATCTTCCTGAAGTGAAGACCTACACATATCGATGCGCCCCTTTTTGGGGCAGTAGAATAGAATAAAATCGAACGCATCTTTATTGCAACTAAGAAACGTGATGAAAACTGTATTTGTTAGAGTTCTAAGAACCTGAACTTAAGTTAAGTTTACTCAAACAAAGAAGTTTCAGTAACGTGTATAATACGCTTTACGCTAACGCTAAAACGCGCTACGATTGAGGTTGGCTGATCGGAGGAAAGTATGTGAGCGTTGATATATAATTAAAGTCTTGGCTGCTATAATTTTTAACTTAATCCTTATAAATACAGGAAAGAAGTAGTTTAGCTAGTGTATTTCGCTTTTACGCGGCGAAGTTCAACCGACTCTATAAAGTTGGTACTCTGTGTTTTGTATCGTTTGAAATCATACTCTTGCTGCCAGTGAGATAGTTCTGGTGAGGTATTTTCTAGAATGAGTACGCCAGATACGAGGGCTAGACTGTCAATGCACACCAGGGTCCTATGCTGTGTTCCAGAGAACCGAGCACATAATGTAGCCCTGCGCAACTCGAAGTGATTTCGTCTTAAGATTATGTCGTACGTGGAATCTGTTGCAGACACGGCGATACGCGCTTATTTATCAGAGTTACACCCTACATCACAGTGTTCAACGCATTATGTACGTAGATTGAGTGGAATGAAGCTTCTGGTCTTAAGCGAGTGTTTTTAAATAGTTTTAATCATTGTCCGTTGCAGCATTTGGTTTGGTGCGCCCAGCGTGAACGCCTTGCTACGTCTGGTAACGTGGTGGCATGGTTGTTCGATATAATCCTGGAGGGCATATATGCTTCTATGAACATATAGTTAAATATATAACCAGCTTTTTCCAGCCTTCGAGAAACCGCCGAGAAGCGTAAAATTTTACTCATCTTTCTTCTTTAAGCCGTGGTCTCTGTATCTGAAACGATTGGTGCTAATGGTCAACTAATCGCTCGCTTCCAAGGAGAAAGCGACCTCTTTAATGAAACCGGCGACCTCGAACTCGATAAGTAAGCTTTTAGGCATCCATGAGCTTGTTTCTCCGCAAATAGATAGACCCACCCTAGGCAAGCATGATCGAATGTCACCAACGGCACATTCGTAGCCGGTAACATTTAATTAGGTTAGCAGCATGCCTTAACGGTTTTGTTGTTTAGGTGATTTAAACGGTATGCACTTTACGTAGAATTTTTCTACCGGAAATTGAAACTTACAACAGCTTTTGTTTTCGTATAATTGTTCTTGCAAAACACCGACACACGTAAAGGGGACGCAAGCAGGTTCGATTTCACTCAATCTGGCTTGGGGTATTTTACGACGCCGGTTGTAATTAGCCTTCCTCACTTCCTTCATGGGGATCCGTTACTGCGGGCCAACGTAAGCGGTTTACATCCTAACGAGAACAAACATACAGGTAGTTCAACAAGTTCTTAAAATAAAAACCAAGAATTTTCCAAATCTTGTTTTTAATTTTTTCTTATTCGATATACTCCCCGAGAAGCTCAATACACTTTTTCCACCGAGATTTCAGAGCATTTATACCTCTTGAGTAGAATTCCGCGTCTTTAGACTGAAAATAGGCATTGACAGCAGCCTCAACCTCTTCATTGCTGGAAAAACGCTTTCCACCGAGACTATTCTTCAAATGTCCGAAGAGGAAATAATCAGAGGGGGCCAGGTCTGGAGAATAGGAAGGTTGTTCAATAAGTTCGAACTTCAGTTAGGCCAGTTTTGCCGTTGCTTGCCGCGACTTGTGTGCGGGAGCATTGTCCTGGTGAAACAGGACAACCTTCTTCTGCAAAGCGGGCCGTTTCACGATGAGTTCTTGCTTCAGGAAGTCCAACAGTCTTGCATAATATTCTCCCGTGATCGTTTTACCGCTCTCAAGGTAGTCGACCAGAATTATTCCACGTTGGTCCCAAAAAACCGTAGCCATCATCTTTCCGGCCGATGCCGTTGTCCGCACCCTCTTCGGAGGTCCTTGACCAGGTGCACACCATTGACGAGATGCTTCTTGGGTCTCGGGAGTGTAGTGATGGACCCAGCTTTCATCGACGGTCACGAATCTGCGCCAAAAATCCGACGGATTTTTCGACATCTTGGCCACATTTCGCTGTGAAGTGGAAACATGCGCGTCTTTTTGGCCTTGGTTGAGCAAATGCGGCACCCATTTTGCTCTGAGCTTTTTCATCTTCAAGTTTTCGTGCAGGATGAAATGCACTCTACCCAAACTGATCCCCAAGGCCTCCGCTATCTCCCTAATGTTCACTCGCTTATCTGCGGCAATGATTTTCCGCATTTTTTCCACGTTTTCCTCATCAGTTGCCGTTTTTGGGCGTTCTGAACGTAGTTCATCCTCGGTGCTCCTGCGACCTCTTTTTAACTCATTAATCCAGTTGGAAACAGTGGCAAAACATGGCGCGTGGAGTCACCGTACACCTCGTCTAACTCAGTTTTCACTTGGGTCGCATTCCAACCTTTGAAATAAAAATGCTTAATAACCACTCGAAACTCTTTTTTCTCCATTTTTCCAAATCACGCCGATACGTTGCACGGGAAAAGCGATCAAACGAAATCGCAACGGCCAATCACCATAATATTTTGACTGCTAGCATTCGAAAAGTTTCCGTTTTCAATAGCGGTGAAAGCGCGCCAAAATTCGAATTCTGAAAACCTCATTTTAAGAACTTGTTGAACTACCTGTATATATATATATATATATATATACACATACGTAAGCGGTTTGCATCCTGACGAGAAAAAACATCACTTCTACATTGACGTCCAAAACTTTTATTTATTAAAGATTTGTTTTTCTTATGTTTTCATATTCGCATTAAAAATGCAACTCTTTTTCTAGTTGATGATGTTATTTTATGAGCCTTATATAACGTGATTGTGTGCTACTTAATTTTGTAACATACACATCCTTCTATGCAACCTTTTGAGGGGGGAGACAGCGGAGCGCATGTCCGTTGTTGAGCGTTGTTTTGATTTCCTCGCCATTGTTTTGTGAACATGAAAGCGAAACCATTGGCGTGGAACAATACAGTATCAAGCAAATTGTGTTTTAATTAAAAAAAACTTTTACGAAAATGTCTCTTCACTGGCAGCAGTAGCTAGAAAAGCGCGCTAGAAACGTGCGCCTAGTGATTACTATTTAGGCAAAACATTCGTATTGGGGGCTCCGAAAGTCCAAGAATAATCTTTGAACAAGCACATGATTCGTTGGTAACGCCAATGTTTGGTAGGGATTTTGAAGCGGCGACTGTTATCCGCCCTTACTTTTTTGAAAACTCGCGTGAAACGACTGTAGCCACCAACAGCGAGCGATACCAGGACGTAATGAAGAACTTTCTGTGCCCAGATTCTGACGGATTCGGTTAATGGGGTTATGTACGGGGTTTTGTAAAAGACCGCGTCTAAAATGGTGTTCACAATTTAATACCTGAGTTGGAATATCGTATCTGGGAAGCTGTTGGCAAAATGTAGCATGAAACGTGTCGAAAGATCGTCAAAAGTATGGCAAAACGATAGGCTTTGTGGCAGGAGGTCATTCTCCAGATGCTGTATTCTACACATAACCCTCAGCTGTCAGACTGACCGTAAAGTGGTAAAGCTGATAGCTTTACTACTTTGCGGTATGGTAAAACTATCAACATAGCAACGTTCAATAATACATAAACGTTTTTTGTCAAGGCACCAGCGCTGCCCAGCCTTTTTTACTAATGAACGCACTTATGTAAGCTTTTAAACTGCATTTGTGAAACTAACAGAACAGAAACATTACGCTGCTAAGAGTGCTAGCCATACGGCTAACTTGGAATAGATAAATGCATTGTATATAGTTGGTGCAACGTAGGTTAAGTTATATTTTTTATCATTAAAACTTATTACTAAAAGACTGCAGTAGCCGTATCTGTAACATGTCTAATATTAACGTGTATTTCATGGCCACATATCTTTTCAGAGTTCTGGCCTAAGAGTTGACATGAGATTGCGAATGCAAACAAACCTGAGGCTGGTACATTTGGAAACGAAGCCGGTGCCGAGAATAATTCTCCCAATCTTTTGGACTGAAGATGTATGTGTGTCCCTAAAACTACACGTATAAAGTCAGCTTTTTATTACGTAGTTCATAGAAGTGTTCACGCTAAAGCCAATCATACCTTATGCACTACAATAACTATTAAAACGTAATCGAATTTTTAACCAAATTTTCAATAATTCGAATAAAATGCTGTTGATGAGTTTCTCAGGTTAAGCTTTGCCTGGTAAGTGAATACAGTATCACAGATAAAATAGTGCACACGGTTTACCTCAATGATTGGTAGACATTTTTATGTTAAGCTCCGGAGCTTACTGAACCGGTTGTATATATATATATATTTATATATATATATATATATATATATATATATATATATATATATATATATATATATATATATATATATATATAATAACTGAAATTCTTCAGGCGAATTTGCCGGCGGACAGGGACTATCTTTTGTGCTTGCTCAAGCCTCGACAACTCGTACCTTGGACAGCGTTAGCTACCTGTCTTTGCTCACTCGCGACGTCTGCCCTTTTGTGTGGTCTTCTTCTGTGAACACCGAAATTGTGTACAAAGAAGGAAAATGCTGGCGTGAGCCATTAAATACTTCAGTCATAGTAAGGACAGTTTTTTGTATTTAATTAATATGAGCTTAATCTTTTTCTAGTATTGTTTGATCGTATATGGTGCAGCTTGCTTACCAGTTACTGATCAATTTTCAGGCTATGGCTCTAGCTCGGCATAGTGCTGATGGTTATTGGGTATACATTATAGCTATACATACACAAATCATAATCGGCTTAAAATATAGCGGTAGGTTGAAGCATGAATAAAGGTAGAATTTAGTTAGCTTCCTGCGATCCCATATATATATATATATATATATATATATATATATATATATATATATATATATATATATATATATATTTGTCATATTCCCCTATATAGTCATTTCTTACGCCTGTAAATGCAGCATGTTCTATCTATTGAAAAGCACCGGGCCCAGATGCTGTCCCCCCTCAAGCAGTACGCGTACTCCTAAAAAACCATCCAAATGTATTCAAACGCATGATGGACACAATGCTCACTAGCAAAGAATACCCAAAACCTTGGAAAACGGCACGTAAAACCCTTATACCGAAACCCGGGAAGCCACAAGGACCCCTCAGCATACCGCCCTATAAGCATGCTCTCCTGTCTATCCAAGGCAGCTGAGCACATTATCAACGGGCAACTAGTTACAGAATTAGAAGACAAGAAGGCGCTGTCAGAAAACCAGCATGGCTTCCGCGCCGGGCACTCCACACACTCGGCTATCAGCAAAGTTCTAAAGATAGCTGAAACACAAAGAAATTCACCTATCGCAAACCGGGTGCACTACCTGGCCGTTCTTATTGATGTCAAAAACGCGTTTAATACGCTCTCGTGGGACGCCATAAACCAAGGGAATAAAGGTGTGTCTCCCTACCTACGACGTATCCTAGCGTCGTAACTAAAAGGCCGAGCATCTACATACGATGGAGTGGACTACGCCGTCACTGCCGGGGTTCTCCAAGGATCTGTACTGGGACCAACCCTGTGGAACATAACCTATGATGGAGTACTAATACTGCCGCATCCCCCGGGAGTTTATTCTATCGCCTACGCAGATGATCTGGCACTGATCGTTACCGCCAGTGACGAAGATTTGCTCGAAGGTACAGCCAGCGGAGCCTTGGCGGATATCCGACAACACTTCCGCACGCTTGGCCTCGAACTGGCTTCACAAAAAAAAACGGAAGCAATCCTTCTAAAGGGTCTGAAGCGTCTTTTACGCAACCTAAATTTACACCAGGAAGGCCATCCAATAACACCCACGCCCGTGGTCAAGTACCTGGGCGTGATCCGGGATAGAGCTCTCACAGGAACACCTCATGTGCGCTACGCAGCTAAAAAAGCAACCAAAGCTTCAGCAGAGTTACGAAAAATCCTCCCACGGACCAGAGGAGCAAGCGACCATCGGCGCCGACTCTTAGCATCAGTAATAGGCAGCATAATGTTATACGTCACACCCTTATGGGAACGCACAACTACAAGAGCTACAACACGTCGCCTCCTCAACAAGACCCAAAGGCCTATGGCGCTTAACATAACACAAGCAAGTCGCACGGCTTCCACAGCAGCCGTACAGGTCCTCTCTAGACAAATTCCCTGGGACTTAAGAGTAAAAGAATTGGCATCAATAAATCCTGTAACCAACGTTTTCACGAAGGGCACAATAGTCAGCAGCACCGATACACTAAGCAAATAGAGCCAGCAATGGGAAGCAACCCAGCCGGGCCATCCTGGTTATTGGACAAGATCAATACTTCCTGATCTTAAAAAAATGGTACAGCATCAAACACGGCTCGCTTACTTACCCACTCGCGCAACTGTTAACAGGCCATTGTGCCTGTTTATAGAAGTACCTACACCGCATTGGTAAAACTGACTCCCCTGTATGCCGCACGTGCAACTCGGAGGAGCCGGATGATGTAAGGCACTGCTATGAGCGGTGCTCCTTCTTCGACACTGAGCGAGAGCTATTGTCCCGGAACCTAGGACTGCAGAACCCCCTGACATGCCAGGCCCTTGTAGAGGCGCTCCTCAAAGATCACATATCCTGGATTCTGGTAAGAAGATTCGCACAAGGTTTCTCTGAGGCCAAAATAACCGCCGCACAAAGCCAAGCAGCCTAAATGGCAAGAAGAGTAGCCAGGTGAAGTAATCTTGAGAAGACAGTACTGCGGCCACCCCCCGTCACGGGGCAAAGAGGACAACTTTTAGTGGGTGCGAGTCCTACACTACCGAAGCTTTAACAACGTCGCCCGGTGTGCATAACGCATTTTACCAGTTACCTCTATAAAAAAAATGTTTTATCTATTAGGGCTTTTGCTCATCCTTTTGACGTACTTTTGTGTCCTTATATGTACTCGTATATATGAATGTATGTATATATATATATATATAGTCATTTCTCACGCCTGTAAATGCAGCATGTTCTATATTTTAGGGCTATCGAGCCCGGTGGCGTGGTGGCATGCGTCTGCGCCTCGCGACCGGAGGAGACAGTCCGGGGAGTCTGGGGGTCCGTATATGAAGCAATGCAAAAAGCAGTCCCATGGACGTTAAATCTTGGCTGAGAGTCAGCCCCGAAAGTTTTTTTTTTATCTTTTAGGGCTTTTGTTCATCCTCTTGACGTAAATTTGTGCCCTTAAGATAGTAACTAAAAACAACACGCGTAACATGTCATTAGCTGACCTACATTTCTCATAGATTGTTCTACCACTTTGTCTACTGGGCAACTGCGATCCACGTAGAATCTGGTGGACAGATTCTTAACACTGCAAGGGCATTAGTCCTTTTATATTTTTGTGAACAACCTCTGACAAATATTTTGTCAGAAGTTGTCCATAAAAATAAATGCGTCTTCCCGTTTCCGCTATCGGTATATTGCATACGTCCATGCTTTCCAGAACTTCTCCATGCGACGTCCCGCGATACCGAGCGTTTTAAAAGCTACGGGCTGCAAGATATAATGCGGTTGTAGCCAAGCTGGCCGGGCAATCGCACTGCTTAGTCCGGTGGGAGCGCGCTAGGGTGTCCCATACCGTTACATTCGAGGTGAGAAGACGATCGGCTTACAGATGCCAGAGACATGTCGTCATTTCGCAATCCTGGGTCTCCTAATAGATCAGCTAGTGGTGATTGGGAAATTTCTCATTTATATGGGCCCTTTTTGACAACGAATAGTATACAGTGCATAACCGATGCAGTTGTCTCTAATGCCTTGTATTTTAAATTACTATTGTTTATAAAAAGGTCGCAACAGTGTTTAGTATCTCAATTTCAATCTTATCGTCTCTGTCATACTATTCAATTAAACTTCGGTCGGTCCTGAGTCTTTTGATTGATCTGCCGGTTCTTTCCTGTGGGGGCTGACTACAGAGCTCTCGCTAAAATTCCTTTTAGCGCTGAATGTATGGAGTCATTTTTTTGCACAACGCAGGCCCCGCTCTTCAGTTTCGGACACGAGTTGGTTGCACGCGCTAAATAAATGCAACACTTTAAGCGACACCACTAATCTAGGGCAATCGTAAGGATAGGCCTTGTGAGCTGCGTTTCTTACTAGACACACTACATATTGACCTTTATGACCGAGCAAGGTGGCTTAGTGGCAAAGCCTTTGCCTCGCATTCGGGAGGACCGGGTTCGAGAATCAGACCAGCCACTCTTAAATTGGTTTGCATGGTTTCCAATTTAGACAAGGTAAATGCCGGAGTGGAGTAAACTTAGCCATGACATGAAAAATCCGTACACGGGCAATTGCCTTACGGAAAATCTAAAAAAAAAATGAGGCAATTTGTTGCAGGTTTTTTAACTTGAGTCGGCAATTTTGCTTTTTATATGGGCCCTTTTTCACAAAAATATAGTTCACAATGCATAACCGATACAATTGTCCCTAAAGTATTGTATTGGTGTATTTTAAACCATTGTCGTCTATAACAATGTCGCAACAGTGTTAAGTATCTTAATTTCAATCTTGTTGTCTTTGTCATACTATTCAATTCAACTTTGGTGTTATTTTAACTCGTATCTGCCTCAATTTTCTCCCGCGGTAACATTAAAAAATTGACTATTTAGTGCAGAGAGCCTATTAGTAAATGACTCGCTGGAGACCTAAAGTTACCGAATTACAGTTGGCGTAAAATAGTAACTCAGAGGAATATTGTGACGCGCTGAATCGGATAAAGAAGGCACCTCTCGGCCCGGGCGCACACAAAACTTCGCCTTTCTCGAGCTAAGAGCAAATACGACGTATCTACTGGGATAGAACCCATCTATAGGAATAGAATAGACGGACTTCTCAGGCGCTAACGAAAGCGTGGTTATTGGCTGCTGAATGACAACCGAAAACGGTTACTATTAAGGGTCCATCTTTGCAGCGAGCGCATAAGTAGTAATTTAGGCACGAAGTGTTTCTGCAAAAGGGTTAGGAAGGAAAATGTTTTCTACATTAATTATTAACGACGGTAGGGCGGATCGCAAGAATCCTTTTTAATATTTACGCATCTCGTGAGAGCAGGAAAAAGTTGCTATCAAAGCAGAGTCTAGCGCACCTCTGCACTATTGACTCTACAAGATTACCACTGTTAGAACAAATGCCTCGACAAGAAGGGCTCAATACAACTCGGCAGCCGCTTCCTGACGCAGATATTCGGCAAGCCTGTAACCGTGCGGGATGATAGTCAGGAATAGAGCTGATTGAAGGAGAACGGCAGAGACGCCTTTCCCACGGCTTCGAAGTAATGCCGCTCATTATAGCCAATATAATTTTTCCTGTGGTCCTTAGTTGTTGCCCGACCGCTGTTGTCCATTGCACCCGTTTGCCTAGCTGCCGTTCCACGTATATATATAATTTTGTTTGGTGATTAAGGGAAAAATGCTTCTACGCAAACCCGAAACGGGTAATGTGAGACTCGATGCCGATGTTGTTGGCATAATACCCACTAAAAACCTCTCACCTAAAAGGCCTCAAGAAGAGGCGAGAAGCTTAAACCGTTCTTTAATACTACTTCAACAACAAGCCGCCGCCAACATTGTAACCCTCGCTATTGCATCCCTTATATCCGCTACCACTACCTCCGCGAAATGAATGTGTACACATTCTTTCTAATTTTTTTTTAATACAACATTGAATTTATTCAATAATTGCACATTTGCACACTGAGGCAGTGCCCGCCTAAAAAAAAATAATTTAAAATCGCCTCCCGGTGAGTTCGCCTGCTCCTCCTCCGCGACGGACCCAGCTCTTGTGGTCCCGGTGCGCCCGGAAGACCCGTAGGGTACCCTGCATGGCCAGGACGGTTAGGTCGATCAGGTTTCTCTTCGATAACCCGAGAGTCAGGAGATCCTTCACCGACTCGGGCTCCCATACACCGGTCATCGACACGGTGATGGACCCGAATCGGTGGGGAAGCGAGCTGGGAAGTTGATCCCTGACCCCGGGTATATCGTATGTCCTGATCTTATCTTGTCTGGCCAATGCAAGGTCTCTTGAGGGGCCGCAGACCTCGGCGTCCAAGACCCAGACCCTCGTAGGTGTTGTTATGACGAGGTCTGGTCTCCGAGCCGGTGCGGCGGGTCTTCGGAAGGTGCGCTCTCGTTCCACCTGCATTCCTTTAGCACGGAGTAGGCGGGTGACTCGCTCACATATGTCATCGTGGCGCTTGATTATAGGGCGATGGGTGTGATCGCACACTTGAGCGATGTGGGCCAGCGTCTCGACAGCGTTGCACCCATGACGACAAAATTTGTCGTACCCGGGGCGACCTCTTGCGAGTCTGGCACGCGTTGGTAGTGCGTTGATCCTTAACTTAATCAGGTTTATGTACTCCCTACCGGATAGGTAGGGAGTACCCTTGACCCAGTCATTTGTAAAAGGTGTTAGGTGTGTGTGTTTCAGGTGAGCCCCATCGACTGTGTTATGTAGTGTACGAGACCAGTACTCGGTCTCGTGTGCGGCGTCTTCAATGGTCGTGTCACCGAACACACAGAGAGCGCTGGTTTTCGCCAGCTTCTTTCTGTGATAATCGGTCGACAGCAGCCATTGAGTGCCTATGTGGGATGATCTGTTCAGGGCCGTGAGGCGGGAGAGGCGAAGTCTGGGAATTAGTGTACGGAGACAGGGGATGTCCAGACCGCCGTGTGAGATGTGCGCGTATAGGAAGGCGTTTGGCACGCTGTTTTCGAGTTTGAGCCACTGCAACTTCACAGTTCGCCTGATCTCACAGTCTAGTTCTAGGAGGAATTTTTGAGACGGTCGGGGACCAGCGACCAGTTTATAGAGAATTTTCGGGATAAGGAATTGTTTTAGTATTGTTAAGCGTTGCTGGGGTTTAAGGGGAGCTTATGTTAGTCTGCCGAGTAGTTCTAGGAGAGTGACCTTGGCCGTGTCGACTCTGCCATTACTGTCGAACTCGATGCCGAGGTATCTCCATCAAGCGCATATACCCTTGGCTGGCAATTGCCTCCCTCCAACGGAGAATTCGGGGGTTGACTGATAAAGGCTCTTCTTCACCCGGCTATCATAAAGATGCGAGATCGTAACGCTCTTATCAGTGTTGATTTCAAGGCCTCTTTCTTTAAGTAAGGGGAAAGCTAAATCTAGGAGTTGTTGGAGGGTGTTCTTGGTGGAGGCGAGGAGGATGAGGTCGTCCGCAAAGGCTAGGCCCATAAGGCGGTTTCCTTCTTTTAGTCGATATCCTAAATTGTCTAAGTTTATTTTCCTGAGAATGTCGTCAAGAACTAGATTAAATAACAGGGGTGACAGGGGATCACCCTGACGAACACCCCTGGTGGGCCTGATAAAGCAAAGTAAACTAGATTAATCTTTCGTACGTAAAGCTCGTACATTCTGGTTCAATATTGAGGCAAAATATATTCGTTTATTCGATCCAGTTTAGACGTAGCGTAGATTTGGATTAGATGTAGAGGATTTGGCACTTGTATAAACTATTGCATTTGAGGAGCGTAGCCGCATAATGCCTCGCGTGCCTTTGCATTTGCTATACATGCGTATATTTTTTATTGTTTGCAAAATGGTGTTAGCGTTTAAATAGTAGTTTGAATAGCTTAAATACTTTAAATAATAAAAACCCTTGATTAATAAAATTTCCTAATCAGCGCAGGCGTGCTTCAAAACATGCTCACCAAGATTGAGATTAAAATAAACTGTAAAAAAAGTCTTGTCTGCATTGTTCGCTACGTTTGGCAGATAGTGTTTGGTATTTTGCGTTGGGGATCACATAAATGTTGGTATGACCCAGTTCTATTAAAGACCAATGAATAACTATATGATAGAAAATTCTTTGCTATCATCAACATAGCGAAATACAAGCTGTTGCCAAGGGAACCGTAGAATGAAAACAGACGAAAATGCGCGGGTTCACTGACGCTGATTTACATTTATTATATTCACGATGCGACAGAGAGCAATACGGCAACGCCGCCTCTCTTCGTAGTATTGCCTGGCCAACCTTTCACTCTATGTCTCGACAGACTACACACTTAACAATACCGCTACGCTACTCAATTAAATCTATATACATATATATATAAGAATCTACCTGCGCCTGTCTGCTACGCTCACTCACCACCCTAGGGCAGTCTCACTGCCACGCTCACGCCGCTGTCGCTGCCACGCCGTCGGACGTCCCGGTCGCCGCCGGGCTGAGGGATTGCGGAGTACGCGTCACGCCGAACGCTCGAGATAGCAAAGGCCCAGAGTTGATGAAATGGCGCGCAGCCCCTTTTTTACAGCTGACGGCCGGCACCGTGACTACACGCGAACACCGCCGGGTCGGGCGTCGTGCTAACATTCATAGATCATCATCATCATGGCGCGCAAATACAAACTTCTACCCGCGGCCTTCCAATATGCAACACTAGCAATGAGTGCTTGTGCAGTTTTAATAATTTTTATCTTATCATTTGTAGCATTCAGTAATAATTATCATTTAAACTTAGTTTAATTAAAGGCATTTAAAATATACAGCTTTAGTGCTACACCTTGCTGCATTTGTCTTAATATTGAATGCATTACGCAATGTGGCGCAAGGTTTGCTAACTGCAGAGGTTTCATATCCTTACAGGCAAAAAGAAACATTCTGCAACTTCAACTAACTGCCGTGTTATTGAGGCTCACCGGTGCTAAATTATTTAATTGCATTTGAACAAAATGACTAGTTTTATTATGTATGTCGATACCACAGTCTTCTGTATAATATTAATCCAGCTATAGCTTCACTACTCGCCATCAAGATGGCTATAGCAAGACATTCGACCAATTTTGGACATTTTTGTTCGACGTCAGCAATTGTGGCACTGAAACTATAAATACGTGCATACAGCTTAGAGGTAACTAACGGTACCGTGTTGTGACACGAGGTTCTCCGGAGCTTGCCTGGAAAGAGGGAGTTTATTTGTGTATCTCCCGTGGTATAGATGATTAAAATCACTGGTTTTTAAACCTGTTTTTGCGAAAAAATGTAAGTGTAATAAACATCTCTCTGTTATTGATAATAAATAGTGTATGGGGCGATGATAATTTGGTATCTTTAATTAAGACAATAACGCCACTTGTTTCGTTTTTGTTTCGGTCACAGGAAATTTTAGTGTGTCCTGGAATTTACCTTGCTTATATCGAAAACCATTAAAACCTCCAAAAGTTCCGGCAACAACCGTACGAGTGACAGGTCAAGCATGAAAGAAAATGATGTTGCCATGAAGCCACCTTGCTCGGCAAAGCTCGATTAAGTCGCTACGTTAAAGTGAAGACAGTAAAACTTGTTGACATGCTTGCATAATTTCAGCACATCAGGCACTCCCAAAACATCAGACACTCCCAAAAATTCAAGAATTCAGCAGGTTTATTTTTAGGAACAAAATAAAGTGCTCGCTATTGGAGGCGTACTGGCGCGGCAACAACAACTCGCCAAGAAGAAGAATGTGCTGCCAGACAACAACAACAACAACAACATGGATTGCAGAAGCAGCAGTGACGGCTCGACATCCAGCTTTCAACGCAAACTCACCTTCTACTCGATTCAGATTCTGACAGGTCGCGGTAACTTCCAGTCCTACTTGTTCAGGATCAGGAAGGCTCCCAGCCTTAATTGCATCTACTGCAACGATGGACCAGAAGACACCCCAGAGCACACCGTTCTGAGGTGCCCTGCATGGGCAAAGCAGCGCACATCCCTACGACTTTTAATAAAGACTGTAGCTTTTAACCTACATGACATCCACAAAAAAAAGAGACGGAAGCACTCTCATACTGGAAGATTATATCTGAAGTTTTGAAAGCTATACTACAAGAAAAAATTAACGCCAACCCCCTTACCGCGCCACCCTCCCGTGGCTTCCCGGAGCCCACCTTTCAGGAGTAGTAGATAGGAAAACACATATATAGGAAACACAGGAGGTCTTATTTATTGATTTATATATTCTCCGCCGGAAGATACAACCCCTGCCCAACGATTTACAAGGTTTTCGATTCCTTTTCTGTAAAAGTCTGGGTTTTTAGTGGCAAGATATTCTTCCAGTCCAGAACACACGTGTTCGATAGAAGTGATTTTTTTACCACTTAAAAAAAATTGCATCGATCTAAATAGGTGGTAATCAGATGAAGCTGAGTCGAGGAAATACGGTGGATGTTCCAAAATCTCCCATTTTAGCTGGGAAGTTTTCGAAAGAGTCTCCCTACTCACGTGGGGCCTTGCGTTGTCTTGGTGGAACAGGACACCCTTCCTTGAAGTTAGTGCAGGGTACGACTGCTTTAGTTTTTCGTGAACCTTTTCGAGTTGTTGACAGTACACGGCCGTATCTATCGTCTGGTTACGCGGTAAAGTTCATAGTGCACTATTCCGCCCACATTCCACCAAATACACAATAAAACCTTGTTTGCGTGTATGTCCTTCTTGGGCTGGGTGACGGAGGTGCCAGGTTCACTCGACCAGACCCTTTTCCTGACAGGAGAGTCGTAGAAGACCCATTTTTCATTGCAGGTCACAAAACGATTAAAAAAAAGCAGATTGTGATGCCTGCTGAGCAAAGAAGTGCATACGCGGATGCGCGTCATCTTGTTGAAGCCGCTGAGCTCGTGTGGTACCTATTTGCACAGCCTGAAAGTTATTCCAAGGCTGTGCTAACAGCCTGTTGGGTAATATGAAGCTCCTCGGCAAGTTCCACAGTAGTTACAGTGGGATTTTCCTAGATTTTCATTAAAAAAACCTCCTCACTGACAACACTTGGCCTTCCTGATCTAGGCTTATCTTCGAGGTTGAAATTTCCCTTTTGGAACTTTTCAAACCACTGTCGGCGCATCTCCAAACGATTTAAAATACGTTTTGTGAGCCTGCGTTGCACTCAGTCCATTTTTAAACTCATGGAGTAGAATCGCCCGAATTTGGCATTTTATATCTCTATTTTGCAGCACTTTTACGAACAAACCGCTAAACAGATTTCAAGATGGTTGAGACCAGCAGATTCCCCGCTCTTATTCACATGAGAACAACAAAGAGTGAGCCAATGATCTATGCCTAGGCGCCAGGGCGGGCGCTGTGAAGGCCGCGCAAGCGCCAATCCGAAAAGACTTTCTTGTAGACCCTATACATTTCTCTTCGCTTTTTACATTTTATTTTATACTAGTGTAGTCGTGTTTTTTTGTGTTACGCTTGTTGTGGCATAAACCTAGTGGACTCCGAGGGATTCACCAAAGTGATTTTGCGGAGGGAGAAAGGCTTCGTTTTACGCGAGAAACGACAGCTCGACGTGACATTGAAACAGGGACCATCCATTTGTTCAGGGTTACTTTTTGAGGACAACCAACTGTCGGGTCGGATAATGTATTATTTTCCGAAGGTTCAATGCTTTTCGAGAGATCGACTCTGTGTTACCAGGCTGCATAATTACTAGTGATACTCAGTCAATTACGCTACTTCAAATGTCAAGCCTAGTGCTCCGTAGGCTGCTTGACGGGTCGTCACCTCACCTTCCTCACCACGAAGGTTAAGGGAGTCAGCCCAATGTTCACCGAAGGCAAGATTGAAGACTCCGAGAACAAGTAAAAATTGCCAGAGCGCCGACACCGGTTTATCGCTTTTGGGACTGGCTGAATTTCCACAGGGAATCAGGCCTGAGTTATCCGCGGTGTTCAAGTCTCTGGAGGAGGAATTGCGACCTTTGATGGGACTGGTCTCCATGGTGGGCAAGTTAAAAGGTCTCGCCTTGTGACGACAGATCACGGGGACAACCGGCCTTACCGCGGACTCGCCAGTCCGCGGTCCGGGCAGCCGGACCCGGGTAGGACCGCGGCTACTAATTACTAATTGCGATGTGTCTGCGCGGTAGATGCTTCTTGTAACGTACGCTGTGTAACGTTAATAGTGAATAGGGGCTAGCTTTCCTTGTCCGGCCGGTATGGCTCCCCAATCATTTTCGTAACCATATGCGATTTACTTACTGTCCTCACTGTCGGACCTGAGCATACTCAAGGCAACTGAGATGATCACGGATGAGCTAAACCGGCACATTTCTTTTTCTTATTGCAAACGCTGCATCCCGTTTTCACTCAATTTATTGAGTTTAAAATTAAAGGCAGAGAGGAGCCTTGAGAAGTTTGAAATTAAAGGTAGAGTGGAGCCCTGAAGTACTGCGTGAGCCTGCGATGCTGCTGGAGCTATCAGGAATCAGTTCGGCTTCATAAAGCTTGACATACTGAGCTTTTATGACTCAAATAAGAACAACAAAATGTTTTCCTATGTAGCTGCACCATTTACTGCAGTAATCGTTTGCAATGCTTGAACACGTGGACTGTTTATTTGGCACGGTTCATCCGTCTCGGTCCTTTCCCTCACTGGCAACAGGGGGTCAGGGTTGCTATAGCTTCTGCCATTACTTAGTTTATATACAGTTTTAATTTAGGAGAGAATACGCGATAATTTTGAACCATGCGCTGTGAGATACGTTTCCCAGGGACTCAGAACCTTGCTTAAATGTTTTGAATAATACTGCCTTATTCTTGCCTCTTGCCGACAAACGGAGTTGATAGACGAAGTGGGGAGTGAGATCTGGGGCCTGCCGTACCGAGTGGTTATGACCAGACTCCGGAGGCCTCCTCCAAACCTATCTCCAGACGCGCTGAGGGAGACTGTAACCGGTCTTTTTTTGGCACAGCTGCGGAGAGGGTACAAGGGTTCTCAGGTGCCGCGGAAGAAATCCCGGAGATAACGCTGGAGGAGGATGAACAAGCCCGCAAACGGCTTGGCAACCGGCAAAGCGTCCGGCCTAGATGGAGTTCCCCCGGAGGTATCAAGGCTAATAGCCAAAAGATTGCCCAAGGTCTTCCAAGGCTTCGCCAACAAGCTTCTAAGAGAAGGAAAATTCCCGAGGCTGTGAAAGAGGGTCTTGATCCCCAAACCCGGGGAAGACTTATCGGCCTATAGGCCTCACTAACGTCATGAGTAAGATATTGAAGAACATTATTGTCAATAAATTAAGAGATCCAGGAAAGGAAAGCCCTTTCAGATGCCCAGTACGGTTTCCGGAAAGGCAGATCTACACTAGGGGCTCTAAGAAGTTCTGCAACGATAGGGTGAGGAGGCCATGGAGACCCCCAAAACGAGACAATTTGTGCTCCTGATCCTCCAGAATGTCAAACTTGCTTTGAACACAATGAATTGGAAAGTAATTGTAGAGGCGACGGAGAAAAATACATTTTCTCCCTACCTCTGTCAAATGATTTCATCCTACCTAGATAACAGGGAGAGCCCAGGTTGCTGGAGGAAAGGGGTTTACGGAATGACCCGGGAAACCCTTCCCGGTCAAAACGCTAGTATACACCTTGCTAAAAATGAATGCAGATCAACTTGCAATCATACCGCAACTAATATTGGTTTTACCTGCAGATCCGAACAAGACACGTCATTTTGCAGTGGAAGCTTTGGTGCTATGTACTGTGTAGTATTTATCGACTAATCTGTATTTTACCATTGCTGATAGTTTGTTATCAATGTGCAATCGCCACGCGATTATTCAAAATTGACGTGTCAGCCATGGGTTTTAAAACCCTTGTTACTCTTTAATTAATAGAAAACTGCAAGTAAGATATACGCTTTATAGTGAAAAATGTGCGTACACGGTTCGGGTTGTTTTATCCTAAGCAATGCAAAACGGATCTAGCCTAAACATTACGGTGACGATTAATCTCAATTTCTAAAACAACGATACGTTGTCTGCCAGCTACCACTTATACTGACTGACTTTGGAAACGGTTTCATTTTGTGTGCACTCGTCCTCATCAGCAGCAGAGTTTGCGTTGCCATGCATGTATGCGCTGTGCAGAATGTTTTAATTGGTGAGTACCTGGGCATGATAAAAGGCTTGTTTTGAATATGATCTTTACTTTTCAAAAATAACCAAAATTGACACTTCAGGTTCTTTCCTCTAAGTAACAATACGCACTTAGATACCGAAATTATATACATTTTTGAAAACTGGCCATCTAGCGTTAAAATAGGGGGATTACCAATAAGTGAAAGTGGGAAATACTTACTTACTGCATAACGTTGTAACAGACCTGTGTTACGTTTAGAAGAAAAACTATTTAAACTTAGAGTGGCCACTAACCCACATATTCTAGCATTTTTTTGTGAAATGTATTGACGTGCTTATATTAGCACTGTGCCGATCATCATAGATGTGATCTTATCTATTTAGTAATATGTGGTTTTGTTTTCAATATTGCCTTTTGACATCGTCATTTCTAGCAAATTTTTCAATTAATTTAGAGACGTTTTATAATTTGTTTATGAACTGTGTCGGTTAGAAGCGTAGTAAACTGGTCGATCTTCTACATTAATGTATATGTAAATGTGATCTGACTGGACACTTAACTGGCTCACCTCACAATGTTTCCTACACTTGCTTCCAAAGGAGAAGTTACCTAACACAATTAATGGTCTCCGTATGCGTTTTTGAATGCGTTATTGTATGGGGGCACTGCAACGAGCACGAGCATGTTTTGTATTCATATCTCAAAAATGCGTTTGCTGCACACGTTTTTACTCCTACGTATGACTCTTCTAGCAAAGACAAAACTCGAATCATGGCTATATGCCGGGTGTGGAAGTGCATTTGGGCCCGGTACGTGTGCTTGGACTATTCGTATAACTAAATCTTGCCAAATTGAATTAAATGCGTTTTTAAAATTCAACTTGACTTATACATTTTGCTCGTAACGGGGGTGCAGGACAGAGCTCGAACTGAATGAATAATAGCTTACGCTCCGCCCTTTACAGCGCATGGCAGTCGTAAAACAAGTAGAGCATTCCTGACAGTGTTAATTTCTAAGGTAAGTATTATCTTTGTAGGTAGTCTCCGAGAAGCTAGTACATATGCAATTCGTTGTATTTTTTATTCTGGCATTTAAGCTCTAAAAACTGTTAGTGGCGAAAGCCGGCACGCATATGTTTATAACGATTTCGCAGAACTCTTCTCTTTTTATACACCTTACTGCATCCCGATTGTGACGAGGTCGGATCGTAAGCTCACTTGCTATTGCTTGTGGGAAAGATGATATTGCTGCACGGAACTGTGAAGCTGTTACTTTAATAGTTTTCAATGCCCGTGGGGGCTCTGGCACAAGTTGGGTGTTCGTCCCTGGCTCTGTACATGACCCTATCATCATCGGACGCTACTACATCGTTTATGGCAAAATGTCCTATGGTTGCCCTGTCGTCTTTAAGCTTATGTCGCGCTATAATGTGCTATTCTGTGATATACTGTCAAAAAGTCCCATGTAATGGAAATAACAAAATTATGCAACTGCTGTTTTTTCTACCGGCTGGGGGAAACCTAAGTATTGTAAAGGTGTACATCCGTGTGCCCATATTGGACATTTAACAAACGTTTTATACCATGTGCTAGTCTGCACAGACTTGTGCTGAGCGGGCAACAACTCTCATTACACGAATTTTGGTTTTGCCTGCAATAAGAGCAGAGTTACATTTTTAAATTATTTAATTGGCGACATGTGCTGCTATCATTATGACCATGTGATGAGTGTTGCCTCCAACGAGCATAATCGATTGCTGGAAACCCTGTTGTCTAAACAGGTGGTGACACCGAGATCACTCTGCTGTATAAGTTAGAATTTACTGAAAGTGCTGAGTGAAGCTGCACTTCCAACAAATTACATAAATTTTAGTACCAACTAAACATCCTTGAGCGGAGTCTACCCGTCATTGCGAGGGACTCCTAATACGTTCGATTAATGGTAGCAGCGCCAGTGGGGCTGCAGCGTCAGTGCAACCGTTTTTAGGGCTTCGCTGAGCTGGGAGTTGACGGTGTCCAATGCATTTGCTTAAATGAATAGGGTGCAAAGTGCCTTTGCGGCGTTTAAGCAACGTAGTAAGATTTTCTGTGTCTTGGCAGCATCACCAAAGGCACGCGCTCACCATGTGTTTCGGCCACAATCCCGCGACCGACGAATGCAAATATCTTAATCGGTTGTATCTTAAACGCCACGAATTCGTTTTAACTATGCTGCGTTTTTCAAACCTGCCGACACGGACGGCCCGGGAGAGCCTTCCACGATTATTCTCCAAAACACTAGTACACACATTGCTAAATCATTTAAAAACATTAAATTAGTAAGCTAAATAACATGAATGAATAATATTACGTTTGTAAAATGGCATTTTTGAAGCTGAGATTGGCCATCTCAACTCACACGTTTTAGCAATATTTGTAGGATATATTGAAGTGCTATTAATAACACTATGCCGATCTTTGTAGAAGTGATTTGAGCTCTTTCAATAGTATGTGGTTTTGTTTTTAATATTGTATTTTTTATTCAAATTAGAATGGTGGATGTATATAACTACTTAGCAAACGATTTAGTATACTTTCTAGGACACGTACAGTAGTGACGGCACGCAATTTCGATGCATCCAATTAGCAATGCGCCAAGCAAAAGTGACGCTGAGTGGCTTCGGTTTTGAAGACCGCGGTTGGGTTTAATCGGCTTTCCGAAAATGTTGCAAAATTTTAGCATACAGTCCGATCTCTATTTTTAGTCCGCCGCATCTATCGATCTTCTGGTCTAGTGCACCTCTAGGCTCCTGCCACTCTGTAGGCGAACTGTGATCTATTTCGCAAGACTCTTCACGCAAGGACTGCTCGGCAGCGAGAAATCAGCTGTGCGATACAATTGGTGCTGGTGTTATCATATATCAAACATTAAAAGCATGCTAATCGTCGCAAACAATTTAACAAAGTGACTAATGTTTCTAGCAACAAGAGGAAGGCAGACACATGGTACTTCATACACGTTTAGAAGTGCAGTCGACAGATGCACCCTGTGTACTCATCGTGGAAATTGTTATTCGAACAGACCAGGTAACCATAGTGATGAACTATGTATCTGGCATACACATAGCAATTGTCGCATGCAATCCCCGAGGTCTCTCCGTAGTCCGTCAAGACTATACGTCAGCCTTGGAGCAACCCCTTGGGTAAGTCTTTGCCAAAGTGAAACATGTCTTATCTGCCCCTGTTTGGGAACGTGGCAGGGTCAGCTTTGCCGGTGTGCAATGGCAAGACTTCATCTTGGGGTCTTTGTCTTCTTGGTAACGTAGGTGCCGGTACCAAGTATGTATCCAATTTTCTCATGATAGTTCGTTCGACGTCGCTCGCCTCTCTATAACAAGGGACTAGGGCAGTGCGCACTCTCTCTACAATGTGCGCAGTAAAAGTCGTCCCACTATACCGGAAAGAGCTGAAAAACTAAGAATTTGCCACTGTAACGTATAACGTCTTTGACAGCCAGTGACCCTACTCTTCTAAAATTCACAGCCATGGTCTTTAAGGCGTTTATTTTTAGCTTCCCTAATAGTGCATCTGTTAGGAAATGCTTCAGGATTGCCGTGACGTTAAAGTCAAACATGCCAGATGAGATAAGGCACGTCTGAACAAGCAGAAAGTAAAAACCTATGTAAACTGATCTTGTAACTGGGTACAGCACTAAGCGGCGAGCACGCAGAACTGTACCCTCCTATCGGGGTTCCACATGGGGGTACCACACTACTACACCGTACCGGTGAGACTCATAACCTCGCGATTCCGCGTTACACCCCAGAATATACTGGCGTCCCTTAAGGGACGGTCGACCACTCCAGGGCAGGCGGGCCCCACTGCTTAAGCTGAGGAGCCAAATGGTCTTCCCGACCGGCGTTCTGCATTCGTGTGGTGGTCTCGCTTTCTTTGTGCCTATTAAGCCAAGGCAGCAGGCGTCCCACACGGTACTCCCATGATGCTAAATCCCCGCGGCATTAACCGTGTAGCCCGGGGACCGTGCGCAGAACACTTTCCCCGTATTACGACATAGCCTTAACAGCCCTCGAATAGGCCACGACAGGATGACAATATGATTTCGTTGACACCCAATCGATATCGTATGCCCTGCCTCCCCGCCAACAAAAGGTGGCACTGGGGAGAATTACTATAGGGAGTTTACACCGTCTGACTAACTTACATGTGGGCCCCGTGAAGGTCCCCGCAGCACGCGGAAGTCGCGCGCCAGCAGACCAAGGCCGGTAAGAGAGTCATAGTTACTCCCGCAGTGGAACCCCGACATAAATAATCGGTTCCGAAAGTTGAAGTGTGCCGAGTTGTCCGATTCCTTCTTAGGCGGAAAAGTAGAGGGCAGGACCAGGTCTACTACGAACATGAAGTGCAATAGGACTCGTTTTTTTCCATAAATTAAAAGATTTTTTATAAGCTAATCGTCGAAAGCATTGCAAGTGTAGCAAACAATTCCCTGACTCCGGAGCAGTTTGGGTTCAAGAAAGGCACAGGGACCCGCGGCGCAAGTTACGTTGTTCAGTTTAGGGTACAGCGAACGGTTTATTATTTATAAAGCTGTATGCAGTTTTTCTGGTGTCAAGCAAGGCCTGTGGTGTGGTATGGTGTCAAGGATGAAGGGTCTCAAGACAAGGTTCCGCGCGACCTCATGGTCGACTTTTGCATACAGACTAAAATAGGCTCTTCTGCAAGGTATTTTAAGTTTCTTCTACAACGACACTCTCTTGGTGGCGTAAAGAAGCGGCGTATTTCAGTTAACACAGAATGTAAGGACTTCTCAGACGATGCATTTCGTTCACGCTTTTTCTGATAAGTTTCTAACGAGTCCATCTCGGCCGACATTCTGGGATATGATACTAACTAAATGCCAATGTAGTAGCGGCTAATTATCCATCCTTTAGTAGGGTAATGTCGCCTACTCTGATGGCCTTATGCCGACTCGAACTGTCGATGTTGGCTGAACGTAGCTGAAGCAAATACTCGCAGTTCTATCGAACGGAGAGATCCCTGATATAGCGAGTCATGACCCTGGTCGCGCGATTGAGATCGGGACGAGTTGGACCATCACCGATAAGCGCCGTCCCTCCCAGTGGGTCGAGTGGAAGTGCGGCACACAACGGCTGTGGCGCCGCGGCGTGAAGAAAGTCAGCAGGCTTAATCGCGCGAAGCTCCCCGGGGTCATTGCTGGCGTAGGTACTTGGCCGCGAATTAATCACAGCCGCAATCTCGGTAATAGTTTGAATCTATAGTTCGAAACAGTTCAAAACTGATCAAGCTTCTTTGTAGCGTTTTGTGCAAGGCGGCCCTTATCGAGCGCACCAGACATTTATATATACCACCATGCCAGTGGGCTCAGGGGCCAATGAAGTCCCAGGTTAGGCGCTCGCGTAGAAGCGCCTGTATTTGTTGGTCCTTTACGGCATTAAAAAGGCGCTCTATCTCGGTGGATGCCTTAGCAAATGTTCTGGCGTTGTCAGATATCGATTCTCGGCATTCAGGCGCTGCAGCGAGAAATCGTCGAAGCGCGAGATGAAACATAGTCATCGTAGGCACTACTTCCATGTGTATAGCGCGAGCACTCGCGCAGGTGAACAGCGCAACGTAGCATTTGGTGTCAACGCCATTCATTTTGACAAAAAAGGGGCCACATAAGTCCAGGCCACACATATATAACGGCGTTATCATCTCTGCTCTCTGCGGTAGAAGCAGTGCGCTTTCCTGGTCGGCAGCAGGTCCTTGATGGCGTCTACAGACAACGCACTTGTTTAGTACAGCCTTGATGACCTAGCATCCCCGAGTGATTCAGAATCGTCGTCAAAGCATACACAGTACAGTCGCCACAACGAAATGTGCGTTAGCGCGGTGAGTCTTGACTACCAGAAGATGCGCAAGACGCGACTCCCCGGGTATAACGACTGGATGTTTTTCATCAGGTGTCGAGCTTGAGTGAATTTGGTCCTTATGCGAAGAAGACTATCATTATCATCATCAAGAAATAGTCGTCGATAGTTCGACAACTTCAATCTCGTTGACACGCGATTTCCGGCCAGTACACACGCCATCTCATTGCCGAAGTACTTCTGTTGACACCACCGGAGCAGTAGGAGCTCT
The DNA here is from genome assembly GCA_003439945.1 of Dermanyssus gallinae. Taxonomy (NCBI): domain Eukaryota; kingdom Metazoa; phylum Arthropoda; class Arachnida; order Mesostigmata; family Dermanyssidae; genus Dermanyssus; species Dermanyssus gallinae. The sequence goes on from QVRM01004524.1 coordinate 58,599, forward strand.
GCAGAGCGATCGACGGCGGCAGAATTTTGCTGGAAGCGGCCGAATTTTTTGATAACGAACGTGATGACGTGGCTTACGACGCAAATAGCCTTGCCAAAGCTGCTAAATCTGTTGATGTCAAGAAGCGAGGTGGTTATGGTCTGACCGAACAGGACGGCGGTGACCTTAATCTCATTTAATACCGGCTCCAAGGACGACTGAGACTGGGCTTGCATGCTGGGGAGATGACGCCGCTGTCGCTGAGCCAAATCAGACCCGACCACCATTCCTTATTGTCTTAGAGACAATCAGCAGCGACGCTTCTAGTCGCAAAATCTGCGACGTTTTGCTCACCGAGGACGAAGTGCCACTCGAAGGGGGCAGAATGTTCCTGTATCTCACTAATCCTGTTGGCCACAAACATCCTCCAGCGATTTGCATTTTCTGCTATCACCCAGTGGTAGGTGACCATCGAATCGGTGTAGTATGACGCAGGCAAACTGCAGAGTAAGCGTGTCGACAAGAATATCAGGAGAACCGCGTCGCTGAAGCTGAGGCGTCGATGTACAACGTTAGAATGTAAGCAGCGGCGGAATATGCCCTTTTAGATGAGTCAGCGAAACCGTGCAGCTCGAAGACATAGATAGATTTGTTAAGGTGGCTGTACGTCGTTCAAATAGCCAGTCCGTTCAAGACCTGCAACCCGCTGCAGTACCTTCCGCTTGATGATTATTTCGTATCGATTGGGTACGTAAGACTGTGTACATTCACGGTGAATTCATTCGAGGCTGGTGTCCGCCCTATGCCCAAAATCCTCAGCCATGTGTGGTCGAAATTTCCATTTTAACAGCTGAACACTATTCGGTTGGGTCCGCGCCTCTAACACTGCCTGTGGACCCGCCCTTTCGGTGGCGTTCGCTGTAATCGAAGAATAGGTCACCAGGGACAGCAGCACGTAATACAGGCCAGAATGCAACTGCATACGTCTCAATCGGGCTACTAAAAGCACCCAACGCCTGGATCTTCGCGGTCACAGTGTTGAGCAGCGACCGCAATCCACGAACATCGCTCGGGTTTGTCACACGACGAATGTTCATCAGGTCATGAAAATGTCGCGCACGAACAACATCGACCCTATCATAGTTCTCCTTCAGCAATTAAAGCGCTAACTGTTGTGACAAATTTCGAGCGAAGCTACAAGTTCCTTCGGCTCGCCGTCAGGTGTTTCATGAGACATCTAAGCTTATCTGTTGGGGAAGCGTCGGAACGGAGAGCAATCCAATTTTCAAACTGGCTAATGAACAACAGATTTTTTTTATGCATTGCCACTAAAGATCTCAGACGTGAGGTCTAAATAGCAAGCAGAACTGGAAGCTCGTGTTGCTATGGGAGCTGCCGACGACAACAAAGTAGAAGGCACTTCTGTGCTGCAGCCGCCAACCAGCCGAGTCAAGGTGGCCAGTGTCGTCATCGCTTTGTCACTATAGTCGGCACAGTGAGCTCCTTCCTTTTCTAAAATAACACCAAAAAACGAACTATTTGCAAATACCTATAGATCCGGTTCACGTATTAGTTGTTGACGTTCTTTTACAACTGATATCAAGTCCACTATCACATTTCTGTCCGATCGGGATAAATCACTGTCCCACTGTTTCGCCCTTTATTTGTCGTTATTGGCTCGAATTGGGCTCGAAGTGAACAATTGCCCACATACATATGCTGTTCAAACCGTATCGCGACTGTTGTGTTTTTTTCAATAATTATTCATTTATTCATGAATATCTATTTTGTCCCCTTTAAAGTAATCCCCATGAGATATTATACACTTGTGCCAACGGTTTTTCCAATCTTCGAAGCACTTCAAAAAACCTTTTTTTTTAACCTTGTTCAGCTCCTCCTTTGATGCCGTCTTTATCTCGTCAAGCGTAGCGTAACGTCGTCCTTTCATGGGCCTCTTCAGTTTAGGGAACAAGAAAAAGTCACAGGGGGCCAGATCTGGGGAATACGGTGGCTGCGGCATCATTAGTGTGTTGTTTTTGGCCAAAAACTCGCGCACAAGCAACGATGTGTGAGCAGGGGCGTTATCGTGGTGCAAAAGCCAATTTTTGTTCTTCCACAAATCCGGGCGTTTCTGGCGGATTGCTTCGCGCAAATTGCGCATAACTTGCAGGTAATATTCCTTATTGACCGTTCTACCCTGTGGCAAGAACTCATGATGCACCACGCCCCTGCAATCGAAGAAAACTGTCAGCAAAACTTTCACATTCGACCGAACTTGGCGCGCTTTTTTCGGTCTTGGTTCGTGCGGCAGCTTCCATTGAGATGATTGAGCTTTGGTTTCCACGTCATAACCATAAACCCACGATTCGTCACCAGTTATGACCCTCTGGAGCAAATTTGGGTCGTCGCGGACAGAGTCCAACATCTCATTAGCAATGTTCATGCGATGCTGTTTTTGGTCGCAATTGAGCAATTTTGGTACGAATTTCGCGGCGACCCGTCTCATGCCCAAATCATTGATAAAAATCGAATGGCACGAGCCAATCGATATGTTTAGGTCCTCAGCAACTTCTCTAACGGTGATTCGACGATTGGCCAATACCATTTTCTCCACTTCATTAATTTTTTCGTCTGTTGTTGAAGTGCTCGGGCGTCCGGCACGCTCTTCGTCGTTCACATCTTCTCGGCCTTCTGAGAACATTTTGTACCACCGATAAACGTTGCTTCGGTCCAAGGTAGCTTCTCCGTATGCCACAGTCAACATTCGGAATGCATCCGCGCACTTAATTTCGTTTTTCACACACAATTTGATACAGGTTCTTTGATCCATTTTTTTGAATAGGTAAAAATCGAAGACGATCCAAAACACGTGCAAGCAAAGCAGCTGTCAACAATTAAGTGAACATTCAAAATGGCCGAGCTTGTCGGCATAAGTGAGAGACATGAGTAACAACCTAACGCCACAAAAAAATCGAAATTCGAATATACGTAACCCGCGAAAATTTTCCCCCCCGCGATACTTTTTGAACAAACGGTATGCTCAACAACAACGGCAGATATGGCTTTCACAAGAGAAATGCAACAGAGGCTACCCTTCACGAGCATCCTAACTTAATAGTGACAATTAATATTTAGTGACAATAGTGACAATTAATGTTAACTTGATTAAGAAAACCATTTTATATGTTCGCTGCTTGAGTGCAACAAGTTTAAATAAACTTTGTTAAATTATGGTTGTAGTGGGCAACGTTTAGGTAACGGTATCAAAAAAAAAAGTGCAAAACGTTGCTAGGCATTATTTTGTAAGTAGTCTTATGCGTATACCATATACCATTCGAACATTTCTAGCATATGCCATTGAACAATAACTAATAACTATATACTCGTACATTTTAATAATTATAAAGCTCTGGCACGGTCCTTTCGCATGGCGGGGCGCCAGATTGGCACTTACAAACCCACTTATAAAAATGTTATGTTATATTATGAACTATCGTGCATATACCTATTATGTAATGCCTTTGTGTTATATTTAAGGGAGCACGTTGTAGACGTAATATATTCATGTATGCAAAATGGTTATTTATTATCCTAATGAATTAGTGTCTCAAAATCTATATTAGCCCGCTATTTTGCTCAGTTAGGCCTCAGTTTGCTGTGTGTTTTTTTTATTTTTCAGTTGGAGTTGTCATTCTATTACCTCTAGCCATCGGTTTGTTTTGTTGGACTATGGTTGGTATACAGCAGGAACGTTTGGGACCTCTGGTTGAAAATTCTTCACTCTACTCGATATTCTTTAATTTTCCGATAAATTCCTACCGATCGATCTACGTGTTTAATCTCTCTAATTATGAGGATTTTGTATCTACAAGAAGTGTACGACGTGCTGTTGTGAGCGAACTCGGTCCTTATGTATTCAGGTCAGTTTTCTATATTATAACTGTATACTTCTATTCCTCAAGGTTAAGTCTGAGTAATATAGTGCATGCGTATCTAGTTATGTGTATGCCTAATAAAATCAGCAATATCAGACGTTAACACGATATTCCTGAGAACGCAAAGTGGGGCCTGCATTTGTAGGCATTGTATCGTTTTGTTAGTAGTCTTATATAAGTAAACGCTTGCTGCTATCGAGTCGTGAGGCCCTGGTGGTGACAAGACGCTCAGATTCCATTATCTTCATCGACACCAGTTTTCTTGTTGCACATTTCCGTGCATTCGTACACTCTTTGCAGTTATATAAAGTAAGTTTTCTGAAACTTGCGGTTTTTTTTTCTTTGCGGCTGTATATAATGTACGTACTGTGTATTGTTTTGTGGCGGAAGTAACTATGACTCTTTCCAGCGTTAGTCCGCTGGCGCGCGAGTTACGCGTGCTGCAAGGACCTTCACGCGCCAATAGAGAATTGGTCAGATGTACAAACTCCCAATAGTAACTTTCCCGAGGTCACTTTTGTTGGCGCGGGAGGCAAGGCATACGATATCGATTGAGTGGCAACGAATTCATGTTGTCATTCTGTCGTGGCCCATTTGAGTGCTGTTATGGCTACTTTAAACACACAGGTGAAATGTACTGCATATGGAACCCGGGCCGGTCAGTTAACGTCCCTGGTTTTAGCAACCCAGTGGTACCGGGCTGTAACGCGGAATCCCGAGGTGAATGCATATCTAATTGTCGAGTAGGAATAGTGTGTTACCTCCATTCCGAACCTCGGTAGGGCGGATGGTGGAGGAGCTGCTGGCTTATCTATTCGGGCTGGCGGGCGATTCTGCCATAGGCCGACGCGTAACCTACGTTGGCGGCGGGAGTGTAAGTACTTCTCTCTTTTGCTAGCCTTTGCTAGTCAGTTAGGAATAAAATTAGCTACGTAGTTTTTTCTAACTGATCTTAACCGACGTGCATCTCTTTGTCTGAATCATACTTGACCCTTTCTCGTGGGATTATTTTTGTACTTTGTGCTTAAGTTTGGGATGACAATTTCTGTAGAAAACAGGAACATTTTACATAAACCAGATCTGTCCCGCCTTGGTACTATCTTCACCAAGCTAATTTTAGTTGTCGTTCGAATCATTTCCATCTGAAATCCGCAAAAAATTGGATGTATACCATGTACGCGGTAATTGTAATCAAAGCCCTAGTAAGCATGGATTTATACATCTTCCAGAAAGAAGCACATCTCTTTTTAAACTTCATAGGTATGTTTAGCGGACATCATGGAACTATCTTCTGCTTTACCAAAAGTATCTTTGTTAGTAGAGTTAGTTATTAACCAATGATTGGTATACGAATATACATCACGGACGTCGCATTTCCAGAGTTTAGACAACGGAATTGCTTCGTAAAGTTGAACTTAAAGAAGATAAACTTCCCCCTTTAACTGGTTTCCTTGATCGGAAATGTGCCGTCATGGCGTCGGTTGCTTCTGATGGTGTATCTCATAAGGAACTCAGCTGGTTGCTCACATACGAATGCTGAAATAATAAAGCTGCATCGCGCTGTGGGGTGTAACGTAGAACTAAAAACTACGAACTAATTTTGTTATAGGGAGTTGATAATGTTATATCATAAACTAAATATGAAGTTAATATACGTTTCTCTTTATTACTCTTGTGATTGTCACTTAGAATATAAGGATGTTTTATTTGCCTTGTTTTTGACTAGGATCGTGACCAACAAAAGGAAAAAAGCTTCTCAAAATGGTACCCTGGATCTGTTAAAATCGGAAACACTATTTTTTGAGCCAAATATGTCAAACGGCAGCCTGGACGATAAAATTATAACCGCGAACTTTAACGCCATGCGTTATTTTTTTTCGAACGGAAGTACCCGTGGCTCGGGCATGACAAAGAGAACACTCTTTGTAAATACCACCGTAAACGAGTACTTTTTCATTGGGTAAGTTGCTCCTATACTAAATTTTATTATGACTGTAGTAAGTCTGCAAATCCTAAGAAAGATTTTTTAATCACCTACCGTAGTGGGAAGTAGGCCGCTGAATATAGAGAAAGAGCAATATAGTTAACCTTTTTGGAGTCGGCCTCTACTGCACCCATGAATGCCTATTAGAGTTTCTTCTGTTTTTCTAAACCACCGTTCGCAGGACGCTGGATTTTATGCTGAAATTTGCGAGCTACTTGATAATAAGCATCATCTAAAAGGTGGGCCATACCAGTTAGTTGTGCACCGCTGATGAGGGCACAAAATCGTTAAACTGTTAAACTGAAAGTAGCTGCTTCCTCATTGGTTAGTCGCCTTAGGTTGTCCATGAGGCGAAAAGGGATAAGCAGAGCATAAAGGGCTTTATGTGAACCCCGATAATAACTGTAAACGCTGGGCCATTTTTGGTAGCTTTTTCTTTCGGAATTTTAGTATACATACAATGGTATGTTTGCGTTCGAACAGCGCGATCGTGTTCCGTGAGTGCTCAGTGTTCATTTGACAGCGGCCTACCTCTGCAATCCATGATGCCCCGCGGGTCATTCGGTTGATTTTGTTTTTGTGCTTAGATTGGTGCCACTGTCACTCATTATTTCACTACAAATCGCAGTCAGTCAGAACAAGTTATGTTTACGACTAATTGACTCGGCTGCTCTCAGGATCTCTCTGTAACTTATCTGTGATCGTCCCCCCAATTGCGCCTTGTTCCGTTAATTAAAATCGTTGCTATTGCCAACCTAGGCACATGCTAAACAGACTATTGTGAGAGTAACCCAAAACCACAACATAAACAGCAGTAGCAGCAAACACATGCTTCGAACATTCATAGCCAGCATTTATCTTTAGCGAACATGTATGACAGAAACCTCAACTGTCACCGGATCTAGAGCCACGTCGAGTCAACATTTGTCTTTAACGAACATTTATGACAAAAACCTCAACTGTCACCGGATCTAGAGCCACGCCGAGTCGGTTCCTTTGTATGCTGCTTTTGATGCAGCAGGGTGTTGTATGCTGGATGCAAGGTCGGTGACAAAACGGACCCAAACGTGAACGCGCCAACCCAGTGGCTCTGCCGAGTGTGCGGTGTGGAGTGTGCGGATTGGTCGATGGAAGTTTTCTTTATGAACTATTTGGATACGTGCTTCGTCAGCAATGGAACAATAGAATGTGTATAATTTCTGTTTCATCGTTTGTGTGTTGTGGAACAGGAATTAGAGGAGGTAAAGAAATCACGGATGTTGGTACCTGTGCCCGCACCGAATGCAGAACCGCCTGGCGCCGATCAGAGCTTCACTCAAGCTCTCACTCGACGGCCGAATAAGACTGTGAAGCTTCGGTGCCAGACTGAAACGTAATCACAATGAATCCAAACTCCAAGGCTGTCTGCCTATATTCTCTGCGGACTGCAAAACAGCTAACGATGACCTTGCTAGAAAAGCCTCTATGGGCAAGGCCACCCTCTCAACGTTTTCGCTGACACTCGCCGAGCGCGAAGTCGTACTAACCGACCAATATAGTTGTAAAAGTGAAATCGCTGAGGAGATCGCTGCTATTGTACCAAGAAGAATTATATCTTTTTTAGAAGATTGTGAAGACTAAAACAAAGGTAAACAATGGGCTGGCAGAGACACAAAGTTTTTGGGCTGACCCTCAGCCAAGATTTAACGTCCACGGGACTGCTTTTTGCATTGCTTCATAGACGGGCTCCCATAAATACAATTGTGCGACGGTGGGGCTTGAACCCGCGCACCTTTGTATCTCCCCCGGTTGCGAGGCGCAGACGAATGCACCAAACAGTGGGCTGGCAGAAACAGCAGTCGTGGAGTCGAAAAATTCCCGTAAGCCTTCGAAGCAACGCGACTTTAGCAGCCAGATCTCGCATGCTCAGGTGAGTTCAACGCTTCCTGAATTTGCTTTACACGACCGTGTCTAGGCCCGAACAGAATCCGCTATTCTTTAAATCCACCCAACGGCGTTGAAGGCGTTTTTAACACAATCCCTCAAGGTATAACAGGTCCATAATTCCGCGTTCTAAAAAGCTGCATTTAAACACAATGGTTGCAAACATGCCAGAAACAGAGGTAGTCTGAGCCGAACCACTAAGAATTGCTCTATGGAACTGGGAGGGTGCCACTCTGCCACTCCTCTCCCCTACAGCTCTAAAGGTGTAGATATTATAGTGTTGACGAAGACGTGGGTCACTAAAGCGTCCAATCTGCTTTGCCTCTACGCTATCTACTCCCACGCCTAAAATGAGACAGGCGCCTTAGCGCTGGTGTGTCAATTTTCTGTAATAATCGAGTCGGCGACCTCTATGTTGCACTCGCCGAAGAAAACGTCGCAACGAGAGTATAAGCATCGTGGCAGCACATGTTCATCCTCCCGAAAAAAAAGTCGACTTTGACAATGTAGAGAAACTTCTTAGCGGATTACGCGGGGTGCCTGCCGCAGTCCCGCTCGTAGTCTGTGGAGATTTCAACGCTCGCCTAGATCGGCCTACCTCGAGCCGCACGATAGCCCTTAGAGAAAATCAAGACTTCAGCAATGTTTAGGGCCAGCGATTCCACACCCAGAAAACTCTGCTTGATTTATGCAGCCGGGTATAAGGTCACTCTCGGCGAAATACAGCGCCCTGACACCACCTTTACAGTGGAAGACGTGATCCTGGTTCTCAAGGGTTTAGAGAACAACAAAGCAACCGGCCCAAATCAAGTAAAGCATGACCATCTAAAAAGCGCACCTATTTTAGTTCTATGCTGGAAGGCACTGTTCAACAAATGCTTCTGTGCTGACATGGTCCCGTCTCATTGCCTCGAAGCAACACTGTTCGTCATTCTTAACAATAAATGTGACCCAACCCACTACTGACTAGCACGGTTTCAGACAAAAGCGGCTTACGATTGCGAGATGGCCCCGATCTGCTGGAGGTTATCAGGAAGGCTCCAACAAAGTTCTAACCCCTGTAGGCCGTATTCGCCGATTTGATTGCCGCCTTTGACTCAGCGTCCAGAGTCATATTCTGCAAACTCAGGTCAAAGTTAGTGTCCCTCCTGCCGTTCTCTCTATGGATGGCCGTCTTGCAAAGCAACAACATCAGAATAATAAAGACTGTGGGCCCAAATTACTTCCTTTTCTCTAGACTATAGGCGTGGTGCAGGGTGACAACTTAAGCCTGTTACTTTTCTCAGACCTTGTTAAGGGCTTACTCGCAAATATCCGGCTTCTGAAAAATCTGGTAGACGTGATAATATACGCAAATAAATCTCGCAATCTACGGGAAGAGTGGCTTTAAAGTTCAACAGGCCATAGCCAGACTTTACGCGGCCATGTCTAAGCTTGGACTGACCGTAAACCTGACAAACACAGTAGCCATGAAGTTTAGAGGAGGCAAGCGCTTAGCTTCTAACGGTGGGCTTCGTTTGGTCGGTTCCGACCTACCTTACATTAGTAAATCTTCCTACTTTGGGCTGCTTCTAACGTCGAGTGTCCTATCTTTCCTTCAGCATATCAAGAATGATGCAGAAAGGCGCTGGTAGCAATGACCACCATTAGAAATTTGCAACTGTTGTGTCTAAGTAACCTGAAGGCAGCGTACCTCACGCAAATTCTGGGCCTTCATCGCTCAGCCCGCAACCGACTTGTCTATCTTCTCACGGACATCCCCCCCCTATTCGCTGAGGGGCCAAGATGACGTTTCGACCTGCTGACATTTCCCAATTACGTCAATATTCTTAAAACGCTCTATGGATGACCTAATTAAGGCGCCCCCCAAGAAAGTGAGTGGAACCTATATATGGTCACTTAATTTGCGTGAATTAATCCTACTCTGCGAAAACCTAGAAAGCTTTGTGTATTAGGCCATCATTTTTAGGTTTCTGCGGGAATGCGATATACATTCAGGTATTACATGCATATCATCAAGGTCTTACATATTCAGAGCAGACCTGAGTAAGTCTACTAGCTTTTTAACTACAAGAAAGCAAAACAAGCCCTGAAGAGTCGTCTTGTTTCCTTTGTTTAGAGTTCTGTCTTTAACAAGTGTCCTTACCGTGTACTGCTTTTTTGTGGTAGAAGAGTGCCGGCGCAAAGTTATGGGCTATCGTAAGCATATTGTCGGCGAGTTTTGGGATTTATGTGAGAGGTTTGATTTCCTTGCTTCCAGGCTTGGGAGACTCTAATGAATGATGACCAAGAATGCCCAAAATTAGCTCTTGGTTTTATCATCATGGATTTGTTAGGACTCTCTTAGGGTTACTGGAGCAAGCAATAAGCATACAGATGCTGTCGGACGATACGGCCTCAGAGGAGAAAATTGTGAGAAACTCGGAGGACTGGACCACAACAATAATGTCCTCCGCCGAACTGAATATGTTGACAATGCTCATTCTCGAAACTAAGGCATTTTTTCAAAAATAGCAGTCTTGCCACACCAGCATTATCCCTTCAGTGAGTTGGGCCAGACAGGGGCGGCGCAAGTACTCGCATCGAAGGGGCCTAATCGATCCGGGCATTATAACTATGCTTTTTCTCTTTCCTTATAATAGGTATCGGAGTAACATCGCCGTTTCTCTTAATGTAGTGAATGACTCCATGAGCCGTTCGGCGCTGGAGTTGCTACAGACGCCAGGGCAGCCATTTTATGTTATTTGATAGAAGCACACGGCAATTCCATTGCCGATGTTATGTTCATATTCTGTATAGCTATTTTAACCACCGTTAGAACGTTTGCGTTAGGCCGCTTTCTGCTTTGCCGAAAACTTCTGACAAACGTGTCTTCCCTCGAATTAAAACATTCTTGTCTTTAATTCTAGACTACGGGCTCCTCCGTTTCCTACGGGCTAAAAACTCATCAAGAGGCATATCTTTAATGCACCGAGGGACGGGCATGTTAAGATAGCTAGGGTTTCCCCAACAGTCCTTGTGGCAGCATGGCCGCTGATTCTCAGCTGTAGGACTAATCATCTATTGTCAATGAGCATCGCTCAAAGAAAATTCGATCAACGACAGGAATCGGTGACACCCCGGTAAATGACAACCATGACTAAGCGTTCCCTAGGCCACGCCGCCACATACCCTAGGCAACGTATCTTTTCTAGAATTAGCCTTAAACTAAAGTGGCTAAATGCCAAAACTTATGCTGTAAGTGGCTTTGTAATGAATGTTGTTTGGTTAGACACGCGCTTATACTTGTTGAGCACGAACGCTATTATAGGTGTCGTAATAACTGACAGCCGCGACAATAAAAGAACCCATACCTAGTGTCTTGCATCGGCGCAAAGTTCATGTTCTTTTCTGAATATACTTACTTATATAACGTCCAAGAGCGACCAATACGCGGAGTAATAAAATGTTGATACATGGACTTGCCAGGCCGTAAACAGACAGCTGTATACTTGTTTTTGTCGCATTACAACAGCTATCACGACCGAGATTTAACCGGCGGTAATGGTCGCGCAAACCGGATATATTTGGTAATCAAAAATTCTAGTACCGACCCGACAATGCGGGTGTATACCGATACCAAAAGGGTCATCAGATCGTCGCTATTAACACGTTCAAGTAAGTAGTCTTTGCTTCACAGAAAATCTGCCTGTGCTACTTTCATTGACTCAAATACATGTAGTGCATTTAAATATATATATATATATATATATATATAGATATATATATATATATATATATATATATATATATATACAGGAAGAAAAAAATGAAAGGTTTCTTGAGAAAAATGAACCAACTATGTTGTTCTTGCAGAAAAAGTAAGAAGTATTTAGATTTAGTTTTGATATTTTGAGCAAATGTAGCGAGTTCAGAGCCACAGAACGTATGTTATTATCGTCGCTTCAGTTTAATCTAGACCGTCAGAACCAATGCTATTTTTGGAGGAGTGATAAAGCTGTCGCAACTCATAGTCTACGGCTAGTATTTATTATTGGGCAGTATAAATAAGAGTGAGCAGACCTCAGCGCCTAGAGACCAAACTCAATCTGCTACAGTTAAGGGAGCTTATTTAAAATTGTATATAACGCTGCCATAGGCCGTGCCACGGTATACAGCGTCAAACCGAGCACATGATCCGACGAATTCCAGGTCGTGTTCACAGCAGTTGCTGCTGTAGCGATAAGGCAATGAGTGTTCACAGAGGGCGTATGCTGTACTCCCAAACAGAGTGTAGCTTACGCTGCGAACAAGCAATGTCATCGCCTTTTTTTTGTCGACTGCCTTTGGACTGCTGCTCAAACTACAATGGAGAAACAAGCTACTAGTCACAAGTGCCCTGGGCTATTTAAAGGGATATTGAAGGAGGGGTTAGATCTTGAGTGAGGAAAAACGCCTGTTTTTCGTTATATTTGATCTATGGAAAAATCTAAAAGCGGTAGTTAAATTATGTATGTCGACCTGTAGTCGCGTAGTCATCTTATATGTCGAAATCCCTAATAACATTTTGGTTAGACTGTTGTTCTAATTTCACAGTTATTAAAAATAATAAACCGCATATTCTAATTTTAAGTTTTAAAACAAATAGGCGTTCATATGGTTTCATTTTCAGGACGCTCATGCCATATGGAAATCAATGTAACGCAATAGAGGGTACAGGTAAATTTACTTCAGATAATTACACCTAAATAGCTCACGGTATATTAACTAGTTTGACAGCAACAGCAACATTAACTGTTATAACTACTGTCTGATATGATATTTTCTCTATGAATACTGTCAGAACAATATGATTATTCTATGCAAGATCAATTCGATGCGAGATTATCTTAATGGGGAAAATAACAAAAACAATATGCCCTTTTCCTGATGACTGCATCCTAATTTTAGGAGCAACATTTTAGCGGGACTGCAGCCAAATCCAAGTTCGGCTGCAACAAAATCCAAAACGAAAAACTTTCGAATAGCCTGAAGGCCGCGCATGAGAGACCCGCCTTTGAAAACACCACCCACCGACGGCAAATAACATGGCTTAGGCGTAAAGGGGGAAAGACGTACCGGAGACTGTACAAACAGGCTGCTCAATACGAAGCGGATAAAAACAATGGGGGGTGGGTGGATGGTAATGCACCATCTCTTTTTATTGAGACATCTGTGCTCCCCGTTTTATTTTCGTCATCACTTCATCATCATCATTCGATTTTTAATCCACTCCGGCATTCACCTTGTTTAAATTGGGGGACCATAAAAACCAATTTAGCAATGGCCGGT
>QVRM01004525.1:0-44973 GCA_003439945.1 Dermanyssus gallinae
TGTCAGATCAACTGGCACATATGCGCGTATAGTCAGACTGAACAATGCGAAGCTGTGACTATAAGTGAGTACAATATTTTGCCTTGACGTAATGATACAATAAACCCCTGTGTGTACATGTGTACCTCTTAACGCTCGATAGTTTCTTACCAATAGAACTTATGTTCAAATATTAGTTCGTGATTGGCAAGCAATGGTATCAGAGGGTATTAGAAACCCAACTAAACAAAATAGGAAAACAAACTTAGAAGGTTCCTGGCAAGCTTTAGTAGGGGGAGCATATCATACATGCTCATTACGTGCCAGACTGCTAAGTTAAAACAGCAACGTTCAACTTATGCGGTCGCACTAATCTGAATTGGTTGATGATATTGCCAGTAGAAGATCGAGTTGATAATTCAGTCGTAATATTTATATGCACATTCTGTGTTCTAAAACCTGTTTCGCACAGTGCGTTCGTCGGTGCCTCACAGGGTCTTTTTGTTTATGGAACCGTCTTCTCCGGACGGCAAATCTAATTAAATTCAGTAATTCTCACTGAGCTTGAAATGTCCATAATTACACATTTTTAACAATTGTAACAATTAAGGGTATTGTGCAAACAGCTATCGCCCGTATCTGCCGGGTCTATCCAGGAACCATCGTGTATTTCCTGTTTAAGTGTATTTGCGACTATTCTGCTATGAATGCAGCCTCTAATAAACACTGAAGGTGAAATCACAAACAGTAATTCTGCACAAATGTTTATCAAAGAGACTCGTAAATAGTGTTGAGCGCCTCATGTGCGCATATGATGATGCCAGAACTATTCAGATTTACGGTGGAAGCGAGCGATTGTGGCACAGGCCTCTCTTGATTTGCCAACCTCTCGAATACTAATTAGTTCGCAAGAGGTACGGACAGAATAGATTAGCAGAGATGACTCAGTCCCGTCTCTTTTCATTTTTTGCAAATCAACGCACTCCGAACCGAGCTACAGATTTCGCCGCGCCTATGGTCGGAACAGATATGTCGTAGCAGTCGTAAGCCGGGGGTGATTACGTCAGGGTTCCTATTGAATTAGTAAGTAATGCTTATTATATATATATATCCCAAGGAACGTGTAGGTAACAGTGAAATATTCCGCTCGACAGCCATTATTAAGGCCACTCCGGGCATACTTATTTTTTTATATCATTGGTTATCGCTTTATTTCTCGTACAGTGTGAGTCCCAGAGTCCGCTAATTGATTTAAAATGTGTCGACTTTTTACAGCGGTTTACATTTTTCTGAAACTGGAGGTTAATACCTTTATATGCCGACTTGTGATAATGAAAAATTACAAAGTTGACCCGTCCACGCATATGCGTGTATTACAAAGTGCAACGTTTCTATATACGGTATAGTCATACCACGAAGGGCAGCTAACGCATTTATTTCGTAGTTGCTCTGAGGCCCGCCGGTGTCAACTCTCAGCTTAATATTAAACATGCGTTGGGCAGCTGTTAGAATGCACACCATCTTGGAGAGTGTCAAGGTTACGTGAAAAGGTAACTGAGCTTGGCCACCAATGTCGTTTGTTTAATTGTGCCGACGGCCGAGGCATACGTTTCACACTTGCTGAAGCGGGGATGATCTACTGCCGAGGTGTAACATATGATCCACACTTGCTAAACAGTATGATTTATTCTCAATCTGTGGCGGATCAGCCTTTACTGAGGTAAAACTGCTTGTGTTTCGTAGACTTATGCAACATAGCGAAGCCTTGAAAACGAGCCTTACCTGCATGAATTTTCCTTACGTCTGCTATGTGCAGTACGAACAGAAACGGGGCCGTCGGAGTTGCTCAGCGTGCACTCCAGTTAGATCTTCTGTGTGATAAAGTGGTCCCCGCTTTTCACCCTCTATGAGGTTACTTCTCTGCATATACAGCAAGAGATTAATATTGTATTATACCCAACGAGTAAACGCATCTTACGGTTCCTGGCGGCACTCCGAATATGTACTTCGGGTTTGGAAAAGCCGCGACAGCTGACGCCATATTGCTTCGAAGAGCCATAGAACGTACTTTCTATGCTTATACACGGCAATGGAAGGTACCTTAGCTCCAGTAGTGGTAAACATTGTTATGACTATAAACAATTGCTGTCGTAGTTATAATTTTCCGAGTCTATTACTCTCTAAAATTGAAAGAACAGTGTGGAAGGATGCCCGTGGGCTCCAGTAATTACGGGCAACACGCTGTACATGTCGTCTGGCTTAAAGTTATTATCATTAATTTATTTTTTATGTCTGCGGCTAGGCTGTATGTATTAACAATGCTTGACAAAGTAGGCACGATACGTGCTTAAGTGTATTTTTTTAATTTAGCTATTAGTTATTATATTATTATTATTATTATTATTATATTATTATTATTGTGGTCACTTCTCGGGACTTATTTTGCTAAAGCCTCTATTCTAGGTGTCAGGATAACCGAAAACATCGGGTGCCACGCTTTAGGCATTCTCCTTGCTATTCCCTAGTTGTTCATACCTTCCGTATATCTCGTGCCCTGAAAATACAAGCATCAGTGAAACTTTCCCGATGTTTAAAGGTATGTGTCGTCCTCCCTTAACCGATGCGAGTTTGTGTGACTATATGTAAATAACCGCGCAAACAGAGTAAAATACATCATCGTCTAGACCTGCCTTTTCGTGTTGTTCTGGAATCCAAACCTAAGATCAACCCTATTAGATACTAGTGAGTTGCTATTTGTTGATATGGATTATAGATAAACGTAGAGCTAGATAGGCGACCTTGCCGAATTGATATCGAGAATTTTTATCACTTAACATATATTATGAATGGCATTTGCGGCAGGTGAGCACGATCCAAACATCAGCGTTATCCGGCGAGTGTTTGCCGTCTATATTTCTTATTTTTTTTTTAGAGAGAGGGGTTAGCGCTTACGAACGTTCGTTACATGGTACATGGCATGATACAAGCCATGGTGCACACTTCGGTCCTTCCGTCTCTAAGAACGAGTTCATTGCTTGCGCACCCTAGTTACTAAGACGATGCGGAGATTTCTTCTAAAGTCGGCTAACCTTTCCTCGCGTCGTAGACACTCATCCGCATAAGCCACTAGCTTACTTATCTTCTTATTTGATGCAATTCTTCCTCTAGCATTCTATTATTAGCCAAGTTGTATAAGATGGCCGCGCGTATAAATTCCTGGAGAACCTGCGACAGTTTTACTCGTCAAAGCCAGTCATTGCTAAGAATTTGAAATTGTGTGGAGTAAATTTCCGCTTTTCTAATCTTTCTATTCCTATGGCCTTGTAAGAGCCGATGAATTTTCACGTAACAATTCTAAGCTCTTCGCCTCTTAGCATACGATCCTTCCACGCTGGAACGCCTGCCATCTGTTTGTCGTTTATGACCTTTCTGGCCAGGAATCGGTGCAGCGACCGCATGTCATGCCACCTCTCAGCAATATAAAAATCCGTCATGATTTCGTAATATTAAAGTGGTGTCTGTAGTACCTTTAGCGTCACTCATTTTGGCTTACTTTCCTTAGTGTTCTGTTTCCGAAGGCCAGCCTTTCATGCTGTAACACAGACAGCAGATAGCAAACTAGCCGCTTGACTAGAATTTCACCTATTAGGATATGTCCTATACAAGTGTGTAAGTACGAGCTTAATCTAAGGGAGTACAATTAGTAGAAGTCCGCGTGAAGTGGTACCCTCCTAATTGTGATCCGTTTCGGATAGGCTCATTATTATTAACGAGCGCTTCCCTAGAAGCTCCAAGCTGTCGAAAAGCCTCGATGGAGATCCAAGCGCTAAATTAAATAAAGATCCTGTTTAGAGACAGTAGTGAGCTCTGTACCGACATGAAGATTGTTTGAAACACTTGACAGGTTGACAGCGAACCCAATATATCGCTAGCTTTATACGCGCAGCCTCCGCATTGCAGGTCTCTGCAAAGCCCTCATTCAACTCACGCAAATTGAGGAGAGTAGCGAGAATAGGTAATGCGTCCCCGTGCAGTTTCAGTTATGCATTTCCAAAGCATTAAGCATTCGGGCACAAAAGCAGGCTCGGAACACTCGTTTGGTTGTTGACCACGATCACCTCTCAAACAGGGCTTTTGTTCGGGTTACGCAGAAACGCAGAATTAACGGCGTCCCATTGTACATGACTGCTTCGAGCATTCCTCCAGTTATTGCGTTTTTTGGTCACACCAGACCACGCATGGCCGAGACGCCCAAAATTCGCATCTGTACGTACGCTCCCGCCGCCATATGCATAGTAGTACTGTGCGACGACATTTCGACGTAAACGAGTCAGGAATGCTAATTAGATGGTGGACCCACCACCTGCTCATTCTTCGACTTCGTTGACTGAAAGGAAGAAAATGAGGTCATTTTGCGTTGGCGTTGAACACAAAAGGCAGAACTTTTTAACGTACAAAAAGCACCCTCACGCTAATATGGCCTCCTCAGACGACGACGACGGGCATGCCGCCTGCTACTGTGCAGCGCTCGCTTGTCGCGTTCGCGTCAATGTAGCTCTGGAGGCCGCCTGGCAGGGTGGTAAACAGGCGCTGGTTAGGGAAACAGAGCCGTTCCATTTTCCCGCCGTCCCAGCGTCGGCAGCAGCAGCAGCAGCGACGCCTTCCTCTCTCGACGACGCGCGATTCTTGCGATGCGTTCATTTTGGCGGGCAAAACGTAAACAAAACACCTCCGACTGGGAGAGGGAACCGGGGGGTGGCCACGTGGTGATTAGGGTGGCAACGGCACGTCGGGGTCGTGCGGCTGGTGGCGCTCCCTTGCGGCCGACTTGGCCAACTTGTCTGCCGGTTGTTATGGCAACGAAAACAAAGTTCGACGCAGGCGCAACAACTCTTCCGCTGCTGGCCAAAATACAAGTCTTGCGTCTTTGGAGCAAGACGAGCGAAGCGATGCCCGTGGGCGGCAGAAAGAGCAGAATAGCGGCAGCAGCAGCAGTCCGTTTTGTAGAGAGCGGTTAAATGCGCGCGTTGTCGGTGCTCCGCGTTCCCCGTACAGCTGAGCGCGAATTTTGGCTCGACGCGTTCGCTGTGAATGTTATGATGTTGTAGGGTTGGTCGGTTGGTTACAATTGCTAAGCGTTGGCGAACCTGCAAACCTCGTATTCACTCGATGATACAGGGTCTGTGTGAGGAAGGATTGACTTGGACCACATTTTCCTAGCATTCTTCGGGAGGAGCACTCAGGTGGAGTGACTTACTCTTGTTGTTGTTATTGTTTTGTACTATTGTTGTTGTTGTTGTTACGGCTGCGGCTGTTGGTGTGACGGCTTGTGCTTCTCTATCTCGCTTTCCTCTCGTATGTGTGTTACTGTTTCTGTGAAGTTCGACAAGTGCCCATGAAGGTTGTGTTGCAGTCAGTTGAAGAGAGACAGGTAGACAGGCCGTAAAATGAAGTGACCGAAGCAAGAAGTGAAATCTTTAGCTGTGATGACCGGGCGCAAGTGTGTTCTTGGATAAACCAAATAATAGACCAACTCGATAGCGCCACAGCGGCTTGCGGAGCGGCACGGCCGGAACAGAAACAACAAGGCGTCGTTTTGCACAAACCATTGCACCTGGAGTGTGTGACCTGGAACAATCCAGGACCTCTGCTCAGTGGTAGTTGTTGGAGTGGTTGTTCTAATAGTACCCAGCCACTACCTACGCCTTTCGTAGGCACTATACGCATAGGCATTGAGTTAGGAGTTATCTATGTATACGTGCGTATGCTGCATATCCGGTAGCTGGCGCCAATAGGGGCAAATATAGCAAAATGGCGAGACTGCGGCCGGGCTTCAATTCTTCATCTTCTGTGGACCGTGGTGGTGGTGGTAGTGGGGGGCGGCCGCGGTATCGGGGGCTTGGGCGGTTGTGGTTCAGCCGTCAACAGGGGCGCCAGCGTTCTGGTTGTGTTTCGGTGTGGTTACGTGCTGTTCGGAGTGCTGCTTGTGTTGTTGTTGTCTTCGTGCTCGTTGTCGCTACTAACGTGCTTCACTTCGATGGTGGACCTCGCTGACGCGTGCTATAAATTTCCCGCAGATGCTGCCGACCCGTGTGCCGACAAGGAGTGCCAGGTTGGTGCCGAATGCAAGGTGCGGCTCGACGGCAAGACGGCCGACTGCGTCTGCCCCGAACGCTGCACTTCGTACGGCGACTCGAAGGGATCACGGCCCGTCTGTGGCTCGGACGGCAAAGACTACCCGTCGGTGTGCGAGCTTCGAAGGACGGCCTGCAAGGAGATGCGAGAGATCGTCGTCAAATACCAAGGCTCCTGTGGTAAGTCGCACGCACAACCTTATCGCAAGCTAGTCGAAACGGTAATCTCGTTTGTGAAACGCCGTGACCAAATATCTGCATGGATACAACAAACAAACCAAGAAACAAACAAAAAAAAAACGTACACGCATGTAGATATATGTTTCTTTAAGGAACACTCTATGGTAGGCATAACAAAACGCAGCCCCTTGTAGAGTATATCCACAGAAACGGAGTATGTTTGTGCTCACCGTCAACAAACTTTTAGAGCTTTAGAGCTTTTATATAGTTGCTGTGTACGTGATATGTGTGAGAAGCAACTACACAATTCTTCGGCGAGTTTTCCGAGCAAAATTTTTAGGACAAATGTTTTCCAACGTCAAGTGCAAACCACAGTGCAGTTGGCTAGATCCTGGTGATTTCTACCTCAAATCGGGCATATATCAAACTTGACCACTATTGGTGATGATCAAAAACGAGGAAACATATACGTCTCAGCAACTGGATGAGCCATAGCCATTATGTTAATTAGAATATATTGCAGTTTGCGTATTTCGCTTTTCCATAGTGTCAATAATAAAAATGCCGTTTGAGGCGTACATTTAGTTTATTCCAATCGTTTCCCCGGTGCAGTAAAGCTGCACTCAATAGCTGTGCAGTATACCAGTATATAGAGGTTTTTATATTAACCAAATAATTTCACGCACTGACATTTAATTTATAGACGTTTACGCTTTGGAGTGTTTGTTTCTCTCTGCCTTTGTGTAGAGTGTGTGAGATCAATAACTTCAGAGATGGACGAGCCTGTTTGCTTGCTAATGCGTATGTAGGTTATGTGCAATGCGAGTGGCTCACTTGTTTTGCATACACGCGAAAACCCCTGTTTACCGATTGAAGAGTTTCTAATTGATTCACTGCGGCCGGTAAGCACGATCATCAACATATTACATCTCCGATTTACATTGCTTCTCATTGGCTGAGAATGTAGCCGTATTCAGTCTCGATTTGGCCATCAAAGTGATTATTTTATTTCAGCTGTTTATTGCCGTCGAATTATTGTCGCCCACAGCTCACATCTTTGTGGCACTGAGATTAGCAAATTATAGCATTTATATTTTCCGTAAACGCTACAAAATGTTTTCGACAAAAACATAATTGCTGTCGTAAGACAAGGTTCCTCCCAAGACGCGTGATATGAGAAAAATGCCCGGGTGCACGGCCTAGCTCGTATGGCAGTACGTCCCATGACAGCAGCCTCGGAGCAGCAGCCAGGAGTGCTCGAGCCAATTCATATTTGGATCGGGTAACTTTCCCTCAGTATTCAAAGGCTTTTCGGCTCTATTCGAAGCTGCCAGGAGTAAATTAAATTAGTGAGTGCCAGCAAAGCCCCATGCGCGTTCCTTCCTATTGTGGGCGTCGTCGAACGCTCTGCCGAAATTAAGCAGCACTGATGTGCCCTTTGTCTTCGGGTTGTGGGCGGAATTGCGAAATGACGACACCGTCTGCTAGTTAATAGTTAAAGTGATCGCAGTAGTTGTAGTAGTGGAATTAGCTATAGTTTTCCGCGGGTTTTCGATCTTTCTGTGGCCAGCTTACATTGCTAGCTTATTCTACGTTACGGGGCGGGAGCCATCGGCGTCGATTCAATGGATCTCCTCATGCTTCCCGCCTTTACCAGCCGGCCGTCTGTTCATCGGCGCGTCTCTTTATCTATCTTCAAAGCGGTTGGAAAAGTCCGCCGTCCTGAACGATGGGAGGCCGTTGCGCCTTCCTTGTTCTGTCCAGTTCAGCTTTCGGTCTCATCTCTGTTTCGTTCCAATCTCTTCTCCTGTCGCTGCTTGAAATCGACTAGCTTTGCTTTGAGGGCTAGGTGCACTTCTCTAGCAGTCAAACCGTCGGCACGCACGCAGGCCCAACACTCGTATGCACGAACTCACACAGCCGAACAGATCAGCAACGGCAGTCACCGTTGCAAACTCAAACGTTTCAATGTTAGAACGGCATAGCGACTGGGAGTCCGGTACTGTTGCACGCGGTAGCTACCGCTGCTCCGAGAGAGGCCTTGCGCGGCTAGAATCCACTATTCGTGATAATGCGTCTCGAGTCTAGTACGCAGTACGTAAGTACCTCTTTAGTACGCTCAGAAGTACTTCCTTAACACATTCTTAATACAGCTAGTACTAGTGCTACTACCTTCACACTACTTTCTGGGCTGACTCTCAGCCAAGATTTAACGTCTATGGAATTGCTTTTTGCATTGCTTCATAGACGGACCCCCATAAATTCAAATGTGCAACGGTGGGGCTCGAACCCGCGCATCTATGTGTCTTCTCCGGGTGCGAGGCGCAGACTTAAGCCACCACGCCACCGGGCTCGACACCTTCACACTACTTTTACAATCACAACGGTCACAGGCAGAGGTAGCAGACTTCAGGCGGCGAAGCTTTGTGAATTGGCCGTCGGCCTGTCATAATTTGTGCAAACTAAGGAAACGATACATGCAAACGCTTACAGCCTACCTATTCTCAATGGCTGAGCGCACGCAATCAACGCTTTCTACTGTCTTATTTTCTCTATAGTTCTCTCTCTCTCTCCCATCCTTATAAACTCTCTGTCAATCTTGTTCTACTATTGTAATCCACGTTGCGTTACGACCGAAGTCGGCTGCACTGCCGGAACCTTGGCAGAGTCCTCGTGCAGAAACAAACAACAAAGAAGGCATCCGACCAAGGCCATCGGAAAAGCAACAACAACAACAACGACGACGACCACTGCAGAAACCGACGACGACGAAACAAGACCGGAGAATCGGCAAATCAAAGAATTCGGCGGGGGAAATTGCGGGCGTCAGATTTTGGCGGGGGGGGGGGGGGGGGGGGGGAATTGCGGACGACATGTTACAGCGGGCGGAATTGCAGAGGACGAGAAGCGAGTAATGCCTTTTTTTTAGAGAAAGAGAGGTTCAGGAGAGTAATGCCTTGCTGCTGCATGGCTGGGCCATCCGTCAATTGATTTGTACACCGTCAGTAGGCGACCGTTTTCCTGTCAACTTACCCACCGCATCGTAGAGTCGTGCCCAGGACAACGTGCGGCAATCCAGTACCTCCTTCTAGGGGGTTCCTCTTTTCACCCGTAAAACCGAGATCGAAAGACTTCAGCAGACAGAGTTCGACTGCCACATAGGCAGGCATGGAAAGAGGTAAATGACTAGAGAGGCGGTCAGTGTACCACAGAGTGGGCTTAGATATTTTTCCAATATATTGCCGTTGTCGTTGCTGCTGCTGCCGTTGTTGTGGTTCTTGTTGCCGTTGTTGTTGTCGTTGTTGTTGCTACTATTTGTTAATATTGTTTTCGTTGTGTCGGGGCACAAAAGGGATAATTCGACGTTATAGTTCATTGTAGCCAAACGCGTGCTGCTTTATACAGACGTGATTGAAGGGTAATAAAAAAAATTGCTACCAAATGCTATATATATATATATATATATATATATATATATTCTTTTTTATTTTATTGTTTTGCTATGTTAGCACTTGGGAATGGACACTTGTCTTCGAGCGAACATGTGGTCACGGATTCTGTAACTCAGTTCGGGGTTGGCCCAGTTCAACAATGTGCCCCGAACTGATGCTGCATTTCCTCGTTGAATGTCGAGCGACAGCCTCTGACGTAAGAATTGGGATGCTTTTAAGCCTCCCGTTGAAAGGTTAAGGCTTCTACCCACGCGCTGAAACGGCTTAAGTGTGGGGGCCTGCAGCTTCCATAGTCTCGAACGCCAACGGACACAATTCGTGCAGATAATCAACGTTAGAAGATAGCCCTATCATCAAGAGGAAAATCAAATAACGACAACAGCTTGTCGGTCAGCCTTTGAAGTTTAACTTTACAAGCGCCCCAGCCATCACTATCTACTTTTGCCTTAACTCTGTGCGCACCCTGGGTCATTGGCGACATGATTGTGGGCGTCTGATGATCGCGTTCGGCGCACCTATACCAACCTAAAGAGACCGGGAACATTATCTGATCCCTTGCCACTGCAGCCAGGCTAAATGTTCTCTAATGTGGCTAAGCTAAGTTTATTAAAATGCTGTAAGAGCTTAGGCGATAAGAACAGGTTGCAACCTCTGAGCAAGATCAAAGAAGATATAGGCTGCAGTGAGCCCCCAGTTGGGGTAGTTTGCCTGTGGCGGAGACAAGTTTGTCTTTTTGACTGGCTAATGCATTTGCAAGGCCGTCCGTCCAATAAGGATGCACTTAATAGTCATGGGTTAACCTTGTCCACTATACAACAGTCCGGAAGTAAGTTGAAAAGTTCAGTTAAATATAATAGGCTTAAATTCATTGTAGGCTGTAACATGTACTCAACATTTAACCGGATTTAGGGTCAGGCCGTCTTATTATTACACCAAAGTCAATGACTTTCCGTCAAGTACGGTCGGGAGGTCTCCGTCAAGAACCCCGTCGTCCAAGTACCAGACATTAAGTGGGGACCGCAGTGAATTTACCAATTCCTTAAGCATAAACAGAAATAGTGAAGGACTCAGGGGATCACCCTGCTGAGGACCTGTCTGCGATAGCATAGCGTTATGGAGCATGACCGGATACGGTGGCTCTGAACTATAATAGGTCAGGTGGTCTAATGAAACAGTAATGGTGCCCAAGACTTGACGGCTCGAAGCAAATGGTCTCTCCGAACGCTGTTGAGAACGTTTCGGAAGTCTAATTTGACCATTACCGTCGGCACTTTGCGCGATTGCAAACGCACGGGCACAGTGGACTGCTATCTCTGTACCCCCAGAGGTAGCAAATCCTAGCTCGTGTTAACTGAGAGTTGCTCTGAAATTTCAACCCTATTATTGAAACAGCTGCTTATATATATATATATATAGTCATCGTATATTACGTGATTCATTAGCATTGAGTGCTTTGAGCCAAATGAGTCGACTTCACATAAATGCACGTTGTTGAAGGTTTTCGAGGTTTTCCGTGATTTTTGCTTTACAGAATGTATCGTAGGTGTTTTTTATGCAAGTGGATTTGTAGCTTTCTAGTTTTTTTTGTTGTAGAATAGCTGTGCGGGAACATATTTGAGCCATGTTGCTTAAGTGCTATCTTGACCACCGCCCAATTAAAGGCTCTGTCTATTAGTATAACACTAGTTAATCTCGTACGAATAGGTGCATTTTATTCTGCGTGTGAGGTAATCTGCTAACAAACACAAAAAATAATGACGTTCAGCGCATTAGAACAACTGCGGCTTGTCCTGGGGAGTGGTGACATCTGTTGAGAATGCCCTCGAATTTCAAGCGTCCCCCTCTGCCTACGTGAGTGCATTTGAATAGGTCATTTGAATCAGATCTGATACTCTTTAAATGTTAGGTCGTGCGCCCCTGGTCAGATCAAGCAAATTACACTTTGCTAATTAACTGTCATTGTCTCCTATGTGTACAGAGAAACAGCTTGAGTAATCGTCAAAAATGCGTTTGTGTCCTTAAGTTGCGTGTCTTATCTACCTTATGATTGCTATTTTGCGCTTAAAGTTCCTAGTGATGTAGGTGTGGTGTACTCAGGAAGACATCTATTCATTATATTTATGAAGCAGTGTCTATAAATTTGTTTTCGCACTTTATTAGCGCATCGGGTTAATGGATTATAGTTATTTAGACTCACATGTAGGAAATCTCATCGCCAAATTCGGCCCATCCTGCTGTATCGGTTGTCGAAGATTAATCGTTTTGAGTTTGTGGTGGTGTATTATAGCGGCATTACTTATTAGGAATTATTTCTAGGAGAAAAACTTCACAAATTTAAATGTATGGATCGTTGGCATGCTAACGGCAGGGAAAGCATTGCCTTAATAAGCATCTGCCCTAGTTCCTCCAATTCCTACCAATATTAGATCAAGAGCTCGAAATGAGTTTTAAAAGTGAATTTCCAGAGTGAATTTGACTTGACTAATAAAGTACTGCGAAACCCCAACGGGTTGTAGTAGATCTCGCATAGATTTAATTCTCGTTTAAAAGGGTAGCTCGTGGGATTTAAAATGTGGGATCAGAACGTTTGTTTGAGATAATAATCAATTCAATGTTTGTAGTGTTTGCTTATAATTATAATAAAATATATGTACATTTGACTAGTTTCTCCGAGACGAGTAATTAAAAACTGAACAAGTAAGTATATTGTGTGCTTGGCTGTGCACTTTTTAAGCACTTTGTGTCGGCGAAGGAGACTCGAAGATCGCTTATGACAGCGTGCGACTCACTCTGGCCAAGTTTGCAAATATGGCGTTCTAATCTAATACGTATATGTATTGTTTTTTAAGCGCGTTTTACGAACAATATATTATGCCTATTACAACATTATAGTCGCATAGTTCGTAAGGCTGAAAGCCCGTGTACGCAGAACTGGGAGAAAACAGTGTGGAGCAGACTAGAAATTGCGGTTTGCATACACGGATACCACTGCAGAAAACTGATCTGCAAGAATGGGCCAACACTATGGGGCTCTAACCCACCATAAACTAAGAGTCTCGCCGTCGTCATACCGACTAGGAACACTGCCTACGCAATTTTTTTTTGAAGATGTCTAGCTTTTTCGTCGCCTGAAGTTGGCTAGCATCATTGCCGAAGGCCTATGGCGTCCAGCCCCAACCCCAATCCATACTGGACACCTCCAATTTCCGTGTGTTCTGGGGTGCGCGTTGAGCTTGAGGAAGATGATTGGTAACAAACATTCCTGTGATCTCTAAGCATGTTAGTGACCCTTCCTGAAGAGCAACAACAACAACACCACCGCCACCACCACCTGATATATGGCACTTGACTGAATAATGCCGCCCACAACCAAGCTATGGGATATTGGCGTAAACCTGCGGTCGTAGCGGTGGAATATATACAGCTGTGTAGCAGTTATACTGCCAGCAGCAGCAGTGGAAGCAGCAGCAACGATATGGTGATGGCCGTACCATTAGTTTTGTGATGTAAAAATCGAGGCAGTAGAAAGTAAATGAGATGAAGACTCATGATTGATGACTGAGTTTTAGCCACGCTGTCTGTCGGGGCTGCTCCGGCCCCGGCCACGCCGTCATCGCCGCTGTGCCTCGTCCCTTAGGTTGTTGGCCTAATGATTGGGGCCCTGGACACAGCTAGCTTCAGCCAGAACTGCAGCTGCGGTAGCACCACCAACTTAGGTCGGCCGTCGGGCCAACTCATTGTTGTTGTTGTTGTTGTTGTTGTTGTAGTAGCCAGCCAGCGAGTCTCTCCAAACGACGACGACCGTAGGGAGAATTTTTCTTTGAAATTCTAAAAATGTTGCCTCTACCGGTGTCGCTACGCACCATCATCTCCATCGATCTCGCCACCTTTCGCCGAAGCAAGGCCGTTTGCCGGGGGGACGGACGGGGGCGAAGGGTGAGGCTTTTCCGCTGCCGCTGCGCTAGATTAGACCTCCGGCAAGCGGGAGTTCGTCTTCGTTCAGCTCTGTTGAGCTATATCACTGAACAGCACTTCACCACCTCGCCACTCATATCTTTTGGTTGATGCGTAGCTCACGCTGCGGGCGTCGAAGTCCGCAGCATGAGGAATGAAAACACAGCCGACACTCGTCTACATGATGACAACTTTTACCATGAAAAAAAAACCCGGTAAATGGGCTACTTGGGGCATAGCTTTGGTGCTACTGTTGTTATTGTTTTCGTTGTTGGTTTTATTGTGGCTGCTGCTGTTGTTGTTGTTTAAGTTGGGCCTCGTCGTTGTTACCATGGTTGGTATAATGCACTGGATTCGAAACGTTTGATGGTTTTTAAAGCTTTCAAAGAGGGGGGGATTTTTGGCACTAGAGTGCTGACTATAACGAGTGGTGTAAGTTCCCTGTATCCCAGCTTGTATCGTCACTTGTCGATTGGGTTGATTTGCCCAATAGTAGTGATAATACAAAGACTTATTAGTATTCCTTGGTAACTGATCTAGTTTCAGCCAGATAGACTTGTGACTGTAGAAAGATGTTGTGACGTGGTCTAGGGGGCTATTCAGGGCTATTATTTTTCGGAGTGCCGCCGGGGCTATTATTTTTCGGAGTGCCGCTGTGATACCCGTGGTGGATCGAATTTTCTTTAAGCCATGCTCCTCGATCGAAAATCATCTCCCTAAAAATTTCAAAATCCGGATTTAATGGGCTTGTCGCTGTTTGTCGCCAGCGGCGCACGTGTATCATGCATTCCGATAGCCTACCATAAAAAAAGCTCGTCATGTCTTACATCTTTTATGTGCGACACAATTCAGCGTGGGAATTATTGTAGTTAATTCGGTGTTTCATACGAGCAATGTCTCAATACTTTCTTTGACGGCGTTTCTCGGTTCTCAAACATGCTCTACGTAAGACCCATTGAAAGTCTCCATTGGAGAACGTCATATCCTGGACCGACGGCTCGTTCTCCCAATACGCTGTTTTCTGATATCTACCTCTCTGCCAGCGCACTATATTGCAATCTATTAGAGTATGGCTAGGTGGGTCGCAGAACATATTGAAAAAAAAATAAACGTATATACTCTAGCCTAGAGCATGGGTACCACTTCGTAGCAATATTTTCAGAGACTCTTGGACCTATGAGCTGTGGCATAGCAAAATTTGTTCGCGACCTGGCAAGAAGGGTGTTGGCTGTAACAGAAGAATGGCGAAACGAAGAATATTGAAGTCAATTACTATCTTTTGCCGTCTGTATGGGCAAAGCTGCCTCTATCGTTGGCGCTATGAGTTAATTGAAAACCACTGGGAACATTTAATGAAAAACACGTTCCAGCGCCACAACTATAAATGGCACGAACAATTTAAATAAAATAAAACAATAACTATGCACAACATCTTCTATGTGCTTATATACATAGAAAGATATATTTATTTTTCGTATATTACAGTATGTATGTGGGACACACATTACGGAAGATTAGCTATGCCAATGGGCCTAGCGGGTGTGTATGTGTGCTTATATATTATGATGCAATGCAGCAGTAACGATAATGCATGACAAAGTTACGATCTGCAATTATCTTGAGGCAGAGGGTTGTTTTACGGACTGAATGACGAGTTTCAACATTCCTTGCCCGAATACGATCATTCAACTTGATTAGCTGATCGAGTATAGAGCCCTTTGTCTACTCAGTTACAACCAAACAACTCGAGAAGTATATGTTTTCGCGCGACTTTCCGAATTTTGACAAACTCGACAAGAGTGAACTCTGGTTCCAACAAGGATGGTGCGCTAAGCCACACAGCTGACGAGACAGTTGACTTTTTGAGAATTAAGTGTTCCTAGCAGGTTACCTTGCGTAGCAGTGACATTCACAAACCGGCAAACTCTTCCGATTAAATGTCATTGGACTTTTTCTGCGGGTTTTTTTTTGAGGAGTGTGTACGTTAATAAACCACGATCATCAGCGAACTAAAGACCAACATGATGTGTGTGTGTGTGTGTGATTAATGTGGTTGAGCCTGATCTATGTGATCAAACGCTAAAATAGATGTATATATATATAAGCGCCCCGGATATAAAAGGGTGACATGTGTATTTAGGTATACATCCCAAGGTAATAATAAATCAATCAGTTATATTCATTTGTGTGTATATAAATATATTCCTACACATACTTGATTTTATCCTTCTACGTATATATATATATATATATCCTGCAGAAGTGTGCCAAGTACCATGCAGTGGAATGCACAGCGCTGGACCAAAAACCGTTGCACTACTTCTCTCGCCGTAAGCGTATATATATTTTTTTTCATATTTCATATATATACATAATTTTTTCATATATATATATATATATATATATATATATATATATATAACCCCGTTATGAGTAAAATAATATATATTTTACCTTAATATATATAGGTTGCGACGGGACTTTCGCCAACGAGTTCTTTGTTTAGCTGCTGCAACTGCAAACATTACAACGCGAGAACGAGAAACGCCCGGGTTGTAGGAAGGAGATGGGGAGCAATCTCTCTTAGCGCTCTAACTCTGTTTACGCAGGGCCAATTAGTTGGGTAGCACGGAGCTTGCACGGACGCCGCACAACTAGTTCGATGGCTTGAATGCGTTGGCACGCCCCACACCCGGCCTACATACGCCATTAAATAGTTCAAAGCAGGCCAACATTCTGCTGTTTTGTCAACCCTGCGAATGAACGGGCTAGCGAGTACGCGAGTAGTGACCCGGCGTTGCGATGGTACGCGCTCGGCTTTTGTTCTTCAGCTTTGTGCGCATGTCGTAAGATCCATCACCCTAGTGGCGCCCTCGAACGTAGGCGCGGGTGGAAGACCTATGCTTTCCTCTCGTGCCGTTGGGGTATCCCTTTCGTACCATGGGAACAGCGGCGAGTGGGTAACAACAGGGGTAACAGCAACAGGGCAATACAAAGACGATCGCAACCATGATAACGATCATGTATGCCGTTTTTTCTATTTGTTACTACTACTACATTGTACTAAGGACGCTTTATGGCGTACGCCGTTGTCATCGTCGTCGCCATAGAGTGGGATCAAGGTACCTAGAAGAATAGATGCAGGAGTTTGCGAGTACCCCCGAGCCACCCAAAGGCCTGCTCATTGTAGAATAGCGAGGTAAGACTCGATTCGCGGTAATTACCGTCGGGTGGGTGGCAGCATTTACGTTGTCTAACATGTGACTCACGGTGTCATGCAGGCTGGCGTTCTTAGATCTGCATACATGCTCAGTTGACACAGCTATAATGAACGGCTTCCTACAGACATGCTAAAATCAGCACGCGAAAACAATGTCCACACTTCGAATTGACAATAGCAACGTTGTGTCTGTCACTGCGGAGACACCAAGTCGTATTAACAAGAGGACAAAGCTGCTGATGCTGCTGCTCCTTAGGACAAAAGGCGCGCAAGAGGCATACATACAAAGGACATAAGACTGACACAGGGGGGTGCGCTTTTAAGAAATATGTTGTTACTGGCTGTGTGGTCCTACCACGCTGCCAGGACAGCATATTCCTTCACATTCAACAGTAAGGAAACGCTCGACCTCAATTGCACGGTAGACGAATAATCAGTGCTGGTAAAGCGCAAACAGGGACAACGATGACTACGGCCTTAATTGCAGCTGGTTAGTACGGCGAGGACAGTGGTTATGCTTCTTAGTATTGTTTATCACGATAAGTGTAGCGGGACCGAGGAATGAAGAGGAGGTTTAAGGGCAGAGAGGAGGTTTAAGGGCAGAGAGGAGGTTCGAGGGCACCTTCGACATGTTGTTCGAGGGCAACATGACGAAAGTCATTGTTGTAAAATGTCTCCATTTGTGTTCGTCTCAAAAGCGTTGGTCTCTCGTGGTGGCCGCCTCGTAGTCGATGACAGACACAAGACGGGGCACTAGAAAAATGGCTGTAATTAGTGCACGACACTTGTGCAGTGATTCTCTGATAGACAAAGACCGTCAGGACAAAACAGTTTGCATTGAACAAAAGGGGACGAACGGGTTCGAATACGAGAACTAGCTACTTTTGGATATAAGGATCTTAGTATCGGGTGACACGAATACCAGAGTAGGTTATTGTTGGTCACGATTGAAGAGCGCAGCGAAGGCAGCACGAATGTCGTTATAAACGAGATAGTACCCGGGAATTCCCTCCCGGATCAATTATAAGACTCTTGTTTAGACAGGCGACCCGAGATTCTGGCTGCATGTTGAAAAGGGCGAACTTGGCTCAGGCGAGAAATGCTCAAAGACGTTTTTCGAATATCATGTTTCTAGTATCATTGACCTAACCATTAAGAAA
This sequence comes from Dermanyssus gallinae, assembly GCA_003439945.1. Classification (NCBI taxonomy): domain Eukaryota; kingdom Metazoa; phylum Arthropoda; class Arachnida; order Mesostigmata; family Dermanyssidae; genus Dermanyssus; species Dermanyssus gallinae. Next base: position 18,080 of record QVRM01004525.1, read on the forward strand.
ACGCAGCCAACGGAAAACTTTACCTGTCATAAAGACCCCCTATCTCCATTTGGCCGTCCTCCAACTTTTTGTAGCCTTCTTGTCAATGTGACCATCTATTTAGCTTAATTGGCTGCAACAAAACAGCAAATTATGACTCTTGCAACGGATAATAGGCTCTAGCAATATATAAAAATTTATCTCGAATGGGTACAGGTTATGCTATGCCAGGATCGAGCCTGCGAGCTGCGGTGTCAGAACTGTTGATAAAAAACAATATATATATACCGCAGCTCGCAGGTTCGATCCAGGCATAGCATAACCTGTACACATCCGAAATCAATTTTCTTAATTTTTTGGGATTTAGGATATATTAGAATTCATAAAATACAAGGGTATATATATATTTTTTTTTAGCATATAAACATGTATATATGAAAAAAAGTAAAATATTACATATGTGCTTAGACGTGCCTATAAGCATGTATGTATATCTTAATATATTTACGCACATACATCGTACCGCATTGCAGTCGCTTTCGTGGAGGAGATTTTAGTATGACACATCGACCATGGACAAGTCGGCCTTCCAGCTAGATACAGCTAAAATAAGTTATCTGGTAAATTTCAATGCACATTTGACAGTAGGTATTGAGGCCATGGCTATGTGGATTTTTCTGATGTATGGGCACCGTATATGCTCGCCAAAAACGACACCGCAAACTGCCCGAATACCTACGTACTTTTCAAGCATAATTAATTTGTCTCTCCAAGAAGACAAAAAACGTTTTTTTTTTTTTAATACACTTGATTACCGGCAAAGGGAAATGGATCGAGCCCAACACCATATCAAAGCGGGCGTTAGATTGAGAAAATGGTGCACTATGAGTTTTTGCAGAGGAAGGAAATGATAAACAGGGTAAAGTTCTGCCATCAACTTTATAACTATACCTGCCGCAAGTTGCTAGATTTCTGTTGAAACATTATACAGCACCTGCATAATAAGCTTGGTCTTAGTTATTTGAATTATAATTTAAATCGTGTATCTAAAAAAAATCACAAATTACCTTGAGTTTTTTAGATTGCAAATTAAACATTTAGGAAGGCATTTTTTCATTAAGAACGCATTGAACGAAAAGTATAGAATTAAGTAGTATGCATATGATTGAAGTGTCTATATGAAAAACATTGTATAATTTGTCTAAAGCATTAAAAATATATATATATATATATGTATCCTCCGAAGGCCAGCGAAACGCAGGCAGGGGAACGCCATCTACCGTGCCCCATTTCCATTCTCCTTGAAGGCGTTTCTCTCACAAACCCTCGAGGCATCCCAGAACCCCGCGCCCCACAATGCTGCATTTCAACACAATGGTCGTAGACACGCACGAAGCAGAAATTGGTCCAAACCGAATCACTAATCATTGCTTTATGGAACTGCAAGGGTGCTGGCACTCTATCATTTCTCTCCCCAACAGCTATAGAGGGCGTAGATATGTTAGTGTTGACGGAGACGTGGGCCACTAAAACGTTCAATCTGCCTTGCCTCTACCCTATCCGCTATAAGCGGAGGAGCGTCAATTTTCTACAATCATCAAATCGGGGATCTTCATGTTGCACTCGCCGAAGTTAACGTCATTGCTCTACACAACCAGAGTATAAGCATCGTGGCAGCATATGTTCGTCCTCTCGAGAAAAAGGTGACCTTGGCTATGGTCCCGCTCAGAATTTAACGCTCGCTTAGATCGGCCCACCTCGAGGCATTGAGGTTGTTCGATCTAAAGATTGCGCCAATGGCCGCCTACGGTATCGAAATAACCCGAACGATCTCACGCCAGTCTGCCTCGAGCATCTAAATAACCTGAAGTCAACGTACCTCAAGCGAATCCATTGCGTAGCCCGCAACCGCCTTGTTTATCTCCTCACGGACCCCCCCCCCCCCCTCTATTCGCTGAGGGGCTAAGACGACGCTTCGACCTGCCGGCATCTCCTAAATACGTCAACGTACTTAAAACGCGGGAGTGTACGTTTGATGAAATCGATGCGGATTTGTTCACCGCAAGCACCGGAGCAATGCAAAACCAGACAAGGAAAGCGCCGAGCCGATCTAACTACCATGTGGTGACTAGGCTCGCCGTGCACGGTTCTCACTACGTGCTGTGCGCGACCTCGCGTTCCATGGTCTTTCGGTCTTGGGTGTGTGTCAACGTTGTAAACCATTTTGCGGTAGATACCATACTGCCTTCTGTACCCTAGTCCCGTCTCTAACCAGTCTAGATAACCAAGCTCGCGTCATAACTTCATAGTTCATACATATCTATGATTTTATATGTTCAAATGCGTGTATGTAGACATATGCATATCTTTTAACTGTACAAATTCTACACAAGACGTTTGATAATAAAGCCGACATAAAAAAAAAAACATTATATATATATATATATATATACTGTAGATTGTCTCTTTTTGAGGGTGGTCCTTTGGCATGCTAGCATGCGCCATCTGCGTGTTTCTAAATTGCCGAAACGCCGACTTTCGTCTTATCGTCCTGTTTGAGACGGAGCAGAGATAGTGTGTATGTATTTGGTAGTGGCGTAATGACGTCGGGAGCCAAAAGTAGCGTCGTCTGTCTCTTGGCCAAGCTACCCAGGACTCACAGGTAGGACGTGGAGCCTCTGAGCAGGGCTTTGTTCCATGCATGTCAAAAGCGGCTTACGCGTCCGAATTCCTCAAGAGCTGCTTCCAAGAAGCTAAGCCGCGCGAAATACAGGCCACTACAGAGTGATCGATGGTAATAGCATAGGTCTATGCAAATGACTTGTTTAAATTATATATATATACATGCTGTCCTATATTCGCATACGTATTTTTATGCTTTCTAGTATTTGTGCTGTCCTATATAGATACGAGTGCAGATCGGCGAGTTCTAGTATCTTGAACACTGCCGCTAGACTGAAACTTCTAAGCTCTTCCGGTTAGTTTTGCTTAAAAGTGATCAGATCAAACACACTGGCTTAATCGTTGGTAGTTATTGTTTAAGTTTGGTTCAAATACGTGAATAAAACGAGCTCCGGTGTTTTTAAGGAGCGAAAATAGAGGAGCCACGACTCCGCATTAAGGCCTTAAAGACAGATCAGTTATAACAGTCTTGGCCGATAATTTAAGCGTCAGAAGACTGGCAGCGAAGTTGTGCCAAAAATAATAAATTTCGAGTAAATATAATAGATGCCTGTTGGGAAATGTCCGAATTGAACCTTCAGGCGGAAGCAAAAGGCCCTGGATGGTTTTAGAGAGTGATAAAGATCAAATCTTCCCAGTGGTGCTTCTAAGGAGAAAGTGGATCGAACAAATTCAGACAAAGCAATTAATGGCAAGGTGTTGATTTTGGATTATTTGATGAAATAATTTATATTATATTTCCGCGATAATTTAGAAATAAAAGAATTAGGACATTCTAAATGCGTTTGGCATTTACTAATAAAAAACAGTAAATCTTGTTAAATATTAAATTACATTTTTCTTGCTACCTAATTCGTTGTTTCGACAGACATCAGACTGCGCGCTGCAGAACATCGATACTTCGATATGGACAAATAGAATCTGCATTGCGTTATTTATGTACACAGCAACCAATTCTGGCAGTTTTTAGCTTTGTCGACATGGTTGTTTTGTCGATTTCACTGAGCCTTTGATGCGGTCGAGCACTTGCTGGACAGAAGGCACCCACGACAGCCAAGCTGTTCGCGGTAAGCAATAAATAAGTACGGGTCTTTATTGCTTCGCTATTGCGATATATTATTCTGTCGTGGTCGTCGTTATCAGAACGCGTGCAGCACCGTTGGATGTCAACATGTTGTTTTCTGTTAAGACTAATACTACTTATGGATGGAGGATTTGCCGAATTCCCACTATATGATAGTCAGTATTGCCTTTTGCGTACGTGCGTCTATGGGCTGCACCACGTTTCCCTGGGTGTTTCCCTTTCAAACTCTTGATTAGCCATACTAGACCATAGATAGGGTCATGCCGGCAGAGCCACTCGCCGATGATAGAACACATGGGCAAGGCACACATGGTAATAAGGCTTCGATTCCTTGTATGGCGTCACGATGTATCAGGAGACGACAGACGAGCGAAATGTGGTGTCGTTGTCTGACATCGCGTCACAGTATTGCTGAAGGGCGTGGGCTGATCACTACTTAGGTTACTCACTAATCGGTACTCACAGCTGCCAGTGAAAGTCTGGAACCAACGTGTCGAGCAAACGCGGCCGCCTTACCTACCAAGGTATTGTCGCCCTTCCATCTCAAGGATACAAACGGCCAGCTGATAGGTTCTAGCGTTTATTTCGTAGAACGTCGACCCGATAAGGTAAGTGCCACGGTTGAGGAAGGCTGACAGCACCCATTCAACTAGTCACTCAATCTGTGTAGGAAAGTTATACGTACGTGTTTCTTTCTGAACTGTTGGCCAGATCTAAGCATGTACTTCTACATACAGCATGTTCAGTTAGCGCACCCATGCAATTCGGAAATTGATGCCGTTATGTTGCTTAAGGGCTGCTTGCTAATGATTTTAGCTTATCGCTGCGACAGCCAATTTCAGTAGGCAATTTTTTGTGTGGTCATTTTATTTCTCTCGGCGACGGTCGACCTGCACTCGATGAATATCATTAAATTGAACTGGCTCAAATTCTCACGCACATTCTGTAGTCCAACTATGCGGGAGGATTAACTAGCGGGAGGAGACCCGTGGGCAAGAGGGTCGAAATATACATGTTTGCGATACCATAGACCTAGTGTGTGTGTTTTGTTCCACCGATGAGCTTTCCACCGATACTGGTCGGCCAAGGCTACTTGACCGGAGGCTGTACGTATGAAAAACTACAGTCGACCTGTGCGTACACGCTTCGCGTAGAGTGTATGCATCGATCTCAATCTTGTATCTCCACTTTCTATATACAGTGGGTCATTTGATCGGAATCGGTAGATTGAGTCTGATCATCGCGTGTCGTTTGGATAGCCCCGATTGTTAACTGTTTCAAATCAATTTCTTGCAAATATCTGTTTCGTTTTAGCAGCAGAAGGGTTCGCATTTATTACACACGCAGCGACTTGCTAAACTTATGTTTAACTAACGAGCACTACTACGTTTATTTCTACTACTACTACTACTGCGTTTGAACCTTAGTACGGCCATGTCGGTGACACATCCAAGAACCGCTCGCTCTGCTTCTCAGAAACGGGCTCTTCTGCATCACTTGACGTGCAAATCAAGCTAAACGCTAATTGACAGACGTAGGCTCAAAGGAACTCATTCTTTGGCTACGACTACGTTCCCTTGTGTGTTAACTAGTGCAACGCGAAAAACGCAACTATTGTTCTACTGTAACGCGCTACTATAGGCATTTCCACTTGTTTTTCTTTTTAGTCGCGAGACGAGATCTAAATCACTCTCTAGCATGACGGTACGAGGGGCTAGTACCGTTTCTTCTTAGTCTTACTTCAAGCCATATACTCTACTTTAGAGTTGAGTGGAGGCGTACATTGCGTTCTGTACCACTTTTTTTCTGTATGATGGCGAGCACGCCTATCTTCTCAATGACCCAGTTCCAGGTTTGAGTGTCATTTGAGGGTGCCTGCGTCATTTTTTTGCATGTTACAGGGAGTTATTTCCTGTTTGAAAAAGTCGCGCTATATTTGCGGTAAACGCCGTACGTATTGCAAACGTATGCTTAACTTGTCGTTATCTAGTAGACAAAGAATGCATACTGGCTACAATGCAAGTATCCTTTGGAAGTGTCGTAGTCCGTAAGGAACTCGGACAGCGGGTAGGAAAGTGATCTCTCCCGCTTTTTGAATTACACGCTTACAGCCGGAATAGTGAAGCGGGTCCAGAAACCCGGCTGGCCCGCCTGGGTCTCTGCCAATCTTTTGCTCATGCGTCGATTGTTTGCCGGCGTGCGTCCACTTTGAGAGTGTGAAGAGTCGGCTTGACCGATTGTAGCCTCCAGGGCCATATGTAGGTCCCATGGCATTGGCCAGACTAATACTTAAACGGCATCTGTGGCTGCAGTCCAAATATTAGCCCGCAATTTTGTTGATTTTTTGCTATCGCGAGAGCCAGCGGCCTCTGCGTCTAGCCGTATGCTATCAAAACGGGGCTGCGTACAGCATGATGCTTTTACTATAGTCGCCAGTAGGCCAGTAGGCACCTCCGCTCAGCAGAGCATGGGCGGGAACAATTTAGAGATCTGTTATAGCTTTCGTGGCCTTAGCAGCCGCGTAGTGCACACCTGGGGTTGCCGGTGCTGCCTGTCAGGCCGGAATGTAGGAGCACCACTAGCTATTCTGCTAGAGGACACAATGTTATGCCCCTCTAGTTTCAGGTTGAGCCGTTTCGAAAGCCGTTTCTGACATTCAGAAGTATTGCCACAGTCTTGTGTGGGGCTAAGTGAAGATCGTCCGAAGAGAGCCAGATGACGATTTTTTCAAAGATATCTTACAGAAATTACGCCCTAAGTCACTATAATACATGCTTTTCTGTAGAAGTCAGTTCAGTTTAGAGCTAAATACCAGGTTTCAGTTTTATAGAGCAAAGAGGTGTGCTATTTTTATTTCGGAGGAAAGTGATTGGATAGTGCAACAGTACGGAAATCTGCGCCAAGACCAAGTAGAGGTGTGTGGACGTCAGGCTTGTCGAGCTTCCAAATGCCAGTAGTAATCAGTAGTAGTAGTAGTAGTGGTAGTAGTAGCCTACTGTTGTCGGAGATCACGTTCGGCAAATTACTTTCTACTCTAGCAGGTCACTTAGCTCACCGATCCCGATCCCGCGTGCCCTGAAGAAGGTGACGTAAAAGGTAGACCCGGGGGCCGATTCGTGGTGGTGTTTGGTGGGAAGGCAGCCTGCTAGCTTTTGCCAAGGAACTACCGCAGTGTGTTGTCTCTGCCTGCGCGTGTGCATCTAAAAGGTGTGTCGAACCGGCCTCTTCTCGACTCGGCCTTCTTCAAATGGTCCGGACTGGCTCACACTGATAGCGCGCTAAACTCGGAGACTGATTGCAGGGCGCAAACATAGAGCATCAAAAGGATAAGAGGTAGAGAAGTAAACGAAGCAGGAATAGCCGATGATCTGACAAGCCAGATAACCTGGCCGTGCTAATATCCCAGGAACATTGATACACGCCCAACCGAGAGCTAGCAGAGCAGGCTTCTGCTGGAGCAGAACCAAATGGGAAATCAAATAGGAGCTGACATAATAATAATGACGCCTTGGGGAACACCAGAAAATGTTGGCTGTAAATATTCTGACGTCGTTAACTGGAACACATGCCGCTGAACAGAGGGAACAGCAGCATGAAATGTGTACGTATATATATTTATATATATATATATATATATAAACTTTGTACTACGCAGTGTTGGAGGAGTACAATAACTTCTAATGTTAACCCGAAGGCTATTTGCTTGTAGATTCGTCACGGTTATATCTAGGCGTATCGTATGATAAACAAAGCTGGAAGTGTATCACGGCAGACTAACACATTAGATAATACATACTCTGCTACTCTGATGTTGTCTATCTTTAGACGGTATACGCCCACGTACTTATAGTGAATAAATTAATAGCAAATAAACTTGGATGAAGGCGACATATATAGATAAGACTAATACTGTCGCGTGGATAGTTATCGAAAACGGGGTCTAAAAAGGGTGTACTTACAGAAAACGTTATTGGTTTAAATTACAATAAAATTAAATCGTCCTAACTATGATATGAATAAAAGGAAGGCCTTTATTGCAAATATTATGTTACGATGAGATAAATACTATATATATATATATATATATATATATATATATATATATATATATATATATAGTGTGTGTATGCCGGGACAGCTGGGAGGTACTTGCCATCAGTGTAGAGCCACCTGACAGGCCGCCCCAGGCTTTCCGAGATGAAGACTGATCGCAGTAGAAAGAGTAAAAAGAGACGGGGCTATATGATGGCGCGCTCCATACAGTACCTGTTCATGCCCAACAGCTCCGCGACAGGAGCAAAATCACTTGTTTTCTTACGAGGGAATGGGCCGCCTTCCTTATTCTAGACTGCTGCAAATGGTGGACCGAAGACCGGGCGTCTGCTCGTAGGCGGTGATCTACGGCTTTTGTTAGCGGCCAATATGCACATACATGCCCAATAATGATAAACGAGCGATAAACAAATGCCTACAACAGATGGGTAGCGGGCTATACAGGTATATTAATCCACTGTTTGCAAGTAAGAACAAATTCTAGGTGCTTTGTTGAGAAGGAGTTTGCTGTACGAATGTTTCGGAAGCGACTGTGGTAGGCGCCATCAAAGGCAGGAAAGTTCATCTTGTGGGGAGCTGGCAGGTTGTTCTGGTCCAACTGTGCTGAGTACGCGGATCCTGGGAAATCAAAGTAGATTGGCGGAAACAGCCTGTTTATGTGCGAGTGGTAAGCTGATGGAACCCTTCAGCAGGTTCCACAACCTACGCGCTTTGCAAAAGCCATCTTAATCTACCAGCGAATCAAGAAAATTAAATAACTAGTGTAGTTATCACGTCCACGAATCAGCACAGGGACTCTCAAAGTGGCTCTTTCATCGTGCATATATATCACCCGTTTAGCAGAAGTAATTTAAATGATTTTGGTGTCTCTACAAGTCGGCACTTCGGTAAATTGAACACTTATCTCTTTGCTGACTGCAATTCAAATGAGTGCCTTAAAATGCCAATATTTGCGTGCAAAACATGCAATCGAGAGGAAAAATCAGCGGACGTGTTCAAATGATAAAAATATAAGAAGATAACCTCTCATAGTAGTGCGCTTCATAGTATATTATGAAACATAAAATGCCTGGTGTGTTTTGAGCGACGCTCATTGAGAATAGATGACAAACCATACCGCTGAGAGTCAACGGCCATGCTGCTACAGAACTGTTGGAGAAATCCTAGATATCTTATCATGTCCGGCCTATTATTCGGTGCATTGAAAATATACCACACGGTAAGTTCCAAGTCTGTAGGGGGACGAAGGATGATCTAGAATCAAAAACAACCTCTTTAAAAAATTAATTCAAGGATTATATTACTTAGGTATGCTATAGTAACGAATTAGTTATGCGTTCTTTTAACGAAAAAAAAATAGATCACTTCGTGATACCCGCCTTAGATAGGTATACTGAATTGTAATGCACATGTCACTTTCCTAGTGAAACGTTTTTGCATTCATCTCGCTGTTCAAAGTACACTGCCGTGATGTCGTTTCCTGTAGAACTCGATTGAGGCTCATTTATTATGACGATGTATAGATGCAGCGTGTGAACTTCAACAGCCTCTGATGGCGTAACCGAGAGCTCATTCGTACGAGGACGATTCCAAGGTTTCTGTTGAGGGAAGTGAGGGTGAAAACATAGGTTCGGGCGCGGTCGAAGTCTGGCAGGGAAAACGCGTTTGGGGTCATCCGGTGATGCGGGCTGCTCCCTGCAAGAAGTGCGATATGGGGCGCGAACTCACCGATCGGTGAAGACACTATCGCCTCTAAGCTATTAATATCTTCTGACAGTATCGATCTGCGCACGCAGGGCCGAAGCGATGCACACTGTTCCTACTCCACAGGATCTGTGCGAACGTTGTGATGTGAGCCCAAGTTGTTTGCTTACTCTGGTTTCGCTTTTTCCTATATATCTCTATATATATTTCCTATATATTAAAGGTATATGTATATCTGTATTTATTTCACTGGCAAAGGGGTGTAATCAATTATGCTCTAGTGAACGTGATCAGAAGCTATATCAGCTCTAAGTCCAGACTGGTGTCGACCACCCGGCTAAGGTGCGGAGCGCTACCCCGCTCTACATCCAACCTTTGTCGAAAAAACCACCGGAACGTGGGTCCCCGGTACCCACGCTGATCTGAGACACACCCTACCAACAATTCATCTCGGGAATTATCTAGGCTCTATCTAGGCTCTCAAAGCCTAAAAACAAAAAGGACGAAGACCATAGAGTCCCCAATAAACGCATACCTCTGACACTTTTATTTATATATATATATATATATATATATATATGGCTATAGGGAAATGTAATTTCCAAACTACACTATCTTACCCAGCAGACAGCCCCTCATTGTTTAATTTCAAAACTTATTTTTACATAGATATAAATAGTGGGCACATAATATTAGCCAGTCAAGCTTCTACCTGTAACTGATCATAGGTTGTGAAACGTGCCAGGCAGTATTAAGACGGTAGATCGGTGTTGGCATTGTGTGCTCAGGTTCCACGCGGAGTGGCTGTGCCAAATTCTGGCCATGCTGTCATATCTGAAAGGAGATATATAGATTTACACCGTTGGTATGTCATACAGGTGGCTCGAGCCGATCATAGTAGGGACAATATAGAGTAGTGTCCCATAAATTCGAGTAGGCCGCCACATATGTATACAGGCTGGCGTTGCCATTTTGGAACATGGCGTTTTTACAATTAACGATTTGGACGCTTCTCAACGATAGCTTGCTTCACACTATGGAGGTACTTGCAGTGCTTTGTTCTGCTAAGCTTTTCTTGTAACGCATGACGCCTGACAATCCCACTCGACAGTAGCTCTTCTTGGCGTGGCACACATCGGCACGTTCGACCTAGCTTCGACTATTTTGATGCGAACTGGTTCGTTCGATGCGTTCACGATTACAAGCCACAAGAGTATTTCAATGTACTGTCTGCCCTCTTACACGTGCCCGACGGCCGGTAGGAGTTCCTTTACGCCGTAGCCCTAAGAGGCCCTTCCATAATTGCGTCCACGCACACCACATCGGGCATAGTATAGAAAATACTACATCGGCAATAAAGCACGGGGAAGGAGCTCACAAAGGAAGCCAGCCCGCTCTGCGCCAAACCGCAACAGACCATTGGATTGCGACCATTGGATCAGTTCCTCAAGGCGCAACATCCCAGAGCCGATAAGCGAAACTGGTCACCAAGGCGCTCGGTTCTACCCCTCTGCCAAGCTTATTAGCCCGCCTCTGTGGCTCCTTACCATCCAGACGCCGTGGTACACTACTGCTAGGGTCTACCTAACGGTCGCTGGGTATAAGTTATGTCCACGGTAAGCGTTCAGTAGAATTTGTCAAAGAGTTGACACCCGTCGCGGTCAAGACGCACCATTGTATTGCATACCCCAAAAAGGTAGCAGAGTGCTAGGCAGCCAAGCGAACTGCAACTTCAACGCCAAACGTGAAGAAAATAAGGCGTCTGTTCTAAACCTTGATGAAGCGCAAAGGGGCTGGCGGCGCATCTTTTCAGACAGCAGCATCTAACGAATTTTTCAACGTGATCTGGGTAAGAAACGTGGCAAGCTTTAACAGGTTTATGAATTTACTTCAAATAGGAAACTAATGTTACCTACAAGCAAGAGTACTCCTTGACGTGCTTGGTACACATGGTGAAGTGCCTAACCTCAGTGTCAGTGATGGGACTCTCTTTACTTTCGAACAAGCGGTTAACCGACAAAACGGCCGTAACTGGCTCAGATACAATCAGGGTTATAATGCTGAGCAATTAAAAACCACTCGAGTCTGGGGGGCGAAACCTGTCATGATTTGTGCTATAATCACTTCCTAGGGCCGAACTCCCCCGCCCCTAATTATCTTGCATGGAACAGGAACTGAATGGTCCTCTTGGCTGCCAAGTGGCACCCGAGGGTTCTATGAAGGGCGTTATCCCATTTTGGCAACAGCTCACCCTTCAACAGGGTTTTGCGCCTCTTCACAGAGCAGAAAAACTTCACGGTGCGTCCGCGACAATGCGCTAATAAATACACCAGTTTTAAAGGTCAGCCCTTCAAAGTAAGTGAGATGAAGTTCTGGAGAGTGTCGCTTCAGCCGCAGCGCAGGTTTCGTAGACAGAATGCGTAAGATTGTAACGGCAAAAGGCGGACATATAAAGAATGGATAAGGTACTTATTTTAAACAAATCCTGGGAATACGCTGTGTGAGCTTTAATACCGTTCGTTTCGAATTAATGGAAATATTAGGTGTTTTGGAGGTTGCGCTTTGGCATTTGCATCATTTGTATATATATATATATACAAATATAGGCTATTTGTTTGTCGTTGACTATTATAGCCTATGTTCAACGGCATGCGTTTTACCGGTGTGTTCTTTGTTTGTTTGATATAGTGCGTTCATATTCAGTGTAACCAGGGGAAGACGACTGGCCTGTCTCATGATTATCTTTCCATCGAATCTGTCGAATTTCTTAATAAATTAAATAAGGAGAGCAAATTCATTTAATTTTTTTCAATCTCGAAATTATGGCAAGTCTACGTGAATAAAAGTAAGATAATTTCGAGAGTTTTCCTTACTATATATATATATATATATATATATATATATATATAGGCGAGAACTGCCGAGTGTGCAAACGTATTGTAAATGATTAATAAATCATCACCATTTTATATATATATATATATATATATACATTATTGCAGTTAGCTATAAGTGTACAATAACTCTATTATGTACTATGCGTGGCGGCGCATAGGATTCCCGAATAGGTCTAGTATGTGTGCGACCGATGTAATGGAAGTTTTGCGTCTAGGCATAACTGCAGCCACCGTTTGCGCATTTTCGAAGAGGGTGCTTAACTTGGGTATGTTAGCCGATCAACAACGAGAATCTCGCCGGCCTGACTACATTGCGCACGCAGAGCGCCTAGTACATATTTCTTGTACCTTTCTGGAAATTGCTTCTCCGCCGCCTGTCAGCACGTTCCTTTCACCTGGGTTGTGTCGTTGTACGTATTGTTTTCACAAGAAACCTTGCGAAAGGCACATTCTACGGCGTGTGAAGTACGCGGGGCCGAACGCCTCCATTGACGCGGCCAGCCAGCTAAGTACGCGGGGGCGAACGCCTCCATTGGCGCGGCCAGCCAGCTCTATCAAGCCTGCGCACAAAGCCACTGACTGATGCTGTGGTGGCTGTGCTTCAACCGCAACAACTACAGTATCAACGGTAATAGCAAAAACAACAAAGGAAACGACAACAATGACAACAGCAAGCGTGGCGTTACGTTAAGGGTACCTCTATTCCGGATTTTATCCCGTTGCGCCTGTTCCCTTCGCGCTCAGAGTGCCATGAGGTATTGCGATGAAAATTTTCAAAATTTTCCTCTGCGTTCTTCTACGTCAGTGTGGCAGCTTCTAAATTGCTTTACTGATAATGGTATTATCATCATCGTGGTCTGTGTGACCTGGCTGGCACGAGGTGCTTTTCTACGAGTCGCTCTATCTGTTTGTGCTCTCCGCTTCGTATCTACTACCCTTTCTCCGCACCCGCCAAGCTCCATCCAAAGGCCGCCAGTGTTCCAGTGGCGCGGAGGATTTGACGCTGTATCTGATGGTGTGTCTACTTCTGCCCGCCAAGTCCGGAGGTGGGTATCGCACTCTGAAAGCCGCCCGGTGTTGGTTCGGCGTCGTTGGATGAGGCCAAGACGCATACGCCTCCCCCTTCATCGCCACGTTCCTTTGGGACCTTGTTTAGGTCTCCTTGAGTCGGTTTGTTTGGAGGCTGGCTTATTTTTGTCTCGCAACTCGGAGTTGCCTTTGCTATGCTGCTACGCTTCACGCCAGGCTAGCCAAGCAAGCTGCAACCTAATGTTGAATTAACATAGCGTGTTTCAAGAAATCCTGTAAACTGTCTATATATATATATATATATATATATATATATATATATACATACTACGTATGCGTATGTATACACACTCATAGACACAATTATATCCAATTTAGTGTGCAAATAAATAATGTTTTTTTATGGGACCGTCTTCACCAGACGGCACAATTATATTAGTTCCAATATTCCACATTGAACTTACAATTTCTAAAATGAATACGTTCTCAACAATTGTTATAGTTGAGGGTGTTTTGCAGATAAAGAATATCGCCCGTATCTGCAACAAATATATCTAGTCTATGCTGATACGTCATATTGATAAATGTTTTTCTATATTATCTTATTATATTTATGCAATGTGAAGACTACAAGATGTTTCTATCTTGTCGATTAAAAATATTTACATGTATAACAAACGTGTACGACGAACATGCATGTACATTTTCAAGATTAGTTTCTTTCCATTTATTCAATGTTCATCAGGTTCGAGACTTCAAAGTCCCTAATAAAATCGCAGCCACGTTTTCCCAGTGTTGGCTGGTCGGAAACTACTTGCCGTCTTGTGTATTCTGTTTCCCAGGTCATAGCGTGCTTAAACTGGACTTCTCATATTTATATATATATATATATAGAGTCCAGTTTAAGCACGCTATGACCTAGAATTCAGTTTAAGCGCGATATGGCCCGGAAAAGGGAAAACGAAGAAGTGATATTAAGTAGTCCCCGACCAGCCAACAATATATATAAAACAAGTATTCTGCTTTACCAATGGATTACGTCAATTTATCATGGCCAAGTGACGTTGCACATACGACGATGCTGCCTACTGGTATTGGCACGGCTGACGGTGAGTGGCGGTATCGTGACTACATATGGGCGATTTTTTTAGAAGCAGAAGGCCGAAATTGATTTGAATGGTGATCGTTATGTGGGCTTGACTTTGAAGGGTCAAGTGAGTTTAGGATGTGTGGGTCGTTCGAGATGCGGACGTCGAATACTGAAGATGTCCTAGCTCACTGGCTATGGAGTCCTTAGGTCGTCGGCGGCAGCTTCTATCAGTGACTATCGGCCGCCACTCGAGAAAGCAAGCGAGAGTGCAGTGAATGCACATAGAATTTGATGGCGCGAGCACGTCCGTCCATCTTCCTTCGCAGCCTCGACTCAGCTCTGGGGGTGGAGTCGTGAGAACGAGCAGGTGGCGGTTGGCCCATAGGTGGAAGGCGACGACGTCAACCAGAGGCTCAGAAAGCGAGGCTTTCTTCGTGAGAGAGTCGTGTAGACGACGTACCACGTACCAGCTAGCACTCCCGCGACGTGGGCATTACTTTAATGTGACTTGAGGCCTTCGAGTAGGCGCAGGAGGCGGGGGGATGAGTGGGGAAAACGGGAACGGAAGGCGCATCTGACCCGCCGCCAGGTAGGAACACTTTATCCTCCTCGCCTTTGGGCGCGCCTTTCCTGCCGGGAAGGGCAACCCTGCGACCAGATTCGACCAGCGGTCTCTTCCCAGCCAAAATTTGGGCGGATTGACCTCTGCGAAGGTATGAACGAACAGGCCGGCGTTGCCGAGCTCCCTAATGCCGACCACTTTGGTAGGACAATCTAATCAGCTTTTTCTTCTTCAACCATTGTAGGTCTTGTCGTGTCTCTGTATTTAAAGCAAGTTCAGTTGTGTCTCTATCTGCGCACGTTACCAACACAGATACACACTCCGTCCAGACACATTGCCTGGCTGGAGAGCTCAACACTTCGCTTACTTGGCAAGGCCATAAATGCGGCGCTCATTGAAGCATGCTATGTGTTTCTGTTTTCCTGCTGCTACTACTGTTTTCCCCAAACAGTAATTAAAGCTCAGTTTGAGCGCTCAAAGCTAGTCTCGAGAAAAACGGCCTGGAAAGTGCCGGACGGAGAGAGCCTGCTGTTGGTCGCGATTTAGAAGCTTCATGCGCAGCTTGTTGTAGCAGCAATATCTATTATGAGGCAGCTGTCAGGCCGTAGCCCTACGAGCGGCCATTGTAGAAAGACTACATTAATTTTTGTTTGGTACTATCATAATTTCCTGAATATTGGCTTATTTAAAGTTTAAAAAAACATTACACTTCCTATACACATATACAAGTTTGCAGCAGACGCTCCCCGCCGCGATCATCTAATAAACTGCGGTAATATTTGCGAAATAATCATAACAGTGCGCATGCACATGATTTATTTACACACCAGATTGGGTAAAATATACAATAGTACGATCGATATCACTACAGTCTCGTAATGATATTAATATTAAAAATCGTTCAGTGCCAGCTTTGTTAGAGAGGGGATTGCATTACACTCACTGGCATGATATCTTACGCATATACCATAACAATATTTACAAACACATGTGTCACAGGGTTCATGGCAAGCGTCTTTCTGACATAGATGGTGATGAAAACCGTGCACAGCAAAGCGGGTGGTCATGTGCCTGTTTGTCCTGCTCGTGCCCTTCCATTCTGACCTAACCATTGCATCTGTCATATAAAAATGTGGATCAATCTCTGCCATTTTCTCTTCATATCGCCGTATGAACTCGCTGTATGCACGGGTGTCTGGAAGCGCAAACTGTTTTTTGACCTGTTCCACGAATAGTGGAGCATCGCACAGCAAATATGTGAGGCGGTTGTATGCTGACGTATGTAAACCTAGTACCCGCTTCAAATAAGCTGGTTTCACACGATCGAGAGCACCGAGTTGAGTCGAGCTTAGTTTTGCCCATACAAGCTGGATCCCGTATGATGCAATTGGCGCTATTTTCATATCAATTATAGCTAGCGCTGCCTTAATCGAGAGCATCTGGGGCTTCTTAAGGGTTGTCGCCGCAATCAAGGCTTTTCGAGACCTCTCCTCTATATGTGCAGCGAAGGTCTTGGCTGAGGGGGTCACTGTGATACCGAGATATGTGAACTTATTTACATAGTTCAGGTCTTGTCCATTTAACCTAAGTGTATCGGTCACGGCCAGCCTGCCCGCGTGCCTGAACTTCATAGCTTCTGTCTTCTGCATATTTATTTCAAGGCCTACTACGTTCACGTATGCCGACAAAGTGGCCAGCGCCTGTTGCAGATGGTATCTGCTGCTACTGTAGAGTACTAGATCGTCGGCATACATAATTATCTTGACAGCTGGGTGTCGGGTCTGTAAACGTGTTGGTAAATCGGCTACCAGTAAACAAAAAAGTGCGCATGCAAACATACATTTTTCGGTTTGACTTCATGTCGGGGTGGCTCAGTACGTGTACTACTATAGAGAGAGCGCGCGAGAGAGAGAGACGAAAAAGAGACAAAATGGATAGAAAGTAAAAAATGAAATGTAATAATTGGTAGGCTACGCGAGGAGCCTGGTAAGGTAGGTTTAGGGCTATGAGGGGTCCTAAGCTGTGGTGCAGGATCTGATGGAAGGAGAGAGGAGGGAAGAGGAATCAGGATCCAGTCAGCTGACGGTCAAGCAGCATAAGGACTCTCTGCAGACCATATGAGAGTGTGTGTGTGTTGAGAGGTGGGTCTGTGATCTATATCCGAATGCATGTACACACGGGCACGGCATACGTGTTCGTACCTTTGTCATAGGATGCTTACACGGGCGGCTCAGTATGGCGTATGGGCAGCTGAGTGGTCTACGATGACGACGACGACACGACAACGGTGGTGATGCCGTGACGGTCACAACCAGGGCACTTCGGGCACCTCCAGAAGCGGCAGCAGCCGAAACGACTTGCTTGATCTGCTGGCGGCGATATCGTAGCTGCTGCTGCGGCGCTACCACCGGCAAGACACGACAGGACGTGCACGCATTGGATGCCGTTTTTACCTAACCAGCCAGCCAGCCAGCTAGTCATCGGGGACGGGTGTTTCCATTGCAAAGAGGCGATGAGACGACAGCGATCCGTTTGGTCTTGCTTTTAGGCGGCGCGAGATCCGAAAGCCGTCGTCGCCCCCAACCCACCGACAGACCAACCAACCACAACGACAGCCGGGACGTCCACAGCGTCGACGACGACAAGGGTAGCGTTGGCAGCAGGGGGCAAGTGAAGAAGAAACGAGCTTCGATAGGTTCGTTTTTCCTCGTTCCTTGGATTGTCGTTCGATATAGCCCCATTCCCTGCCCCGCCAATATCCCGGCCCTCGGCAGCGGCGGTAGTGAGCTAGATAATACGATGGAAACGATGTTGAAAAGGAGCAGAGATGAGACAGCTACCCAGAGCCTGCGTTCATCTTGGTTCTTTCTCTCTCTCTCTCTCTCTCTCTCGCGCGCGAGATCCGTGCCTGCTTCTCTCTCACGCACGCGCCTCTTTCTCTCTTCGTTTTCCCTCATGGGGTTCTCAGCGTATTTTTGCTTCTCGCATCGAAGTCGTCGTTCTCGTCGTCGTCGTCGTCTTCCCATCTGCATGTTCCGGTTTTTCTTCTGCTCCGCGTGGTGTCTTCTATTCCTTTGCTATTTCTTAGTTTTCTAAGTACAGGAGTAGAACGACATACAAGCAGGCTGGCAAACAGACATACAGACAGACAGACAGGCAGGCAGGCAGACGACGACAGCTTTGCATGGTGCGAGGCGTCGATCGTCGTAAATTAGCTACGCATGTATTTCTTGCTCGCTAGGTCTTCTGCTCGATGGGGACGTAGACGGGGATGGACGTAGGAGCCGTTAGAAGACCGCCCGCCGTCTTCGTCGTGTGTCGAAGCTGGGTGCTATTCAGTGGGTTTCCGTGCGGCTTCGTATCTGGTACGCGCGCTGCAGTTGTGCTTGTATCTCTATGCAGGTAGATAGTTGGACAGGTAAGTAAGGAGGCAGGCGGGCAGGCAGGTAGCTTGGTTGGTAAGTAGATGGTAGATCGCGCCCATAGGCGTCAGTCAATCAGCAGCTGGCCAGCAGTTCCGGGAGCAGATATTGCCGATCAGAGGTAATTTGCACGTTCTCTGTGTACCCATGGACCTTCGCCGGTGGCTCCGTCTGCTTGTTCGTTCGGAGTCGTTGCTTTACGCAGGTCGCCCTCTCTCAGCACAGAGCCCGACAGGGATGGACCGACCGACAGACCGACCCAGGTGGGTGAAAGAACAAGGAGAAGAGCGCAAGAGTTGGCAGGAGCTGGACGAGAGAAGCACTGTCATACTCCAGCCTGCCCTGCTGTGTGTGCATGGATATAGTCCGAGATAGAAGATCCGCTGTAGGAACATTCTGCTTACGGGAAGGATTTTTGCAGAAGATCTCCGCATAGGGCAGGGAAACAGCAAGGTTTGGCCTGTCGATAGTATCACACCGCGTCGCCGTACATCTATGCGTCCGTCGCCAGCTGCCGGCTGGCCGTTTGGTTTTCCTACTACTGCTACTACTATTACAAAAGATAGATGAAAGTAGGGCCCTTAGGAGCACAGCGTCTATAGACACATGGTACATCCCTGGTGGTGGTGGTCGGCCAACGCACGAGAGACACAGGAAGATGCACGCAAAGGTGTCCATAGAGAGCTGGACAGGATGAGAGAGAAGAAGGGCAACATGATACAGAAGAGCGGAGATACAGAGAGAGAAAGAGAGAGAGAGAGAGGGGGGGAAGAGAGAGATATACATAGAGAGGGGGAGAGAGAGAGAAGAAGAAAGAGACGCAGGTAGATAGGGATAGAGAGAGAGAGGGGGGGGGGGGGCTTTGAAAAAGTGAGGCCACGTATGCATGCATGTAGCTAGGCGCGCCTACGTCGATACATGCATGTATGCATATATGGCTGGCTAGCCATAGTCTCGTATAGCCAGCAACCCGATCGGATTGAAGGTTTTTACGTTCGGCTTGCGAACTGCTCGCGTCTGCCGACGCCGTTCTAGCATTCAGGACGACTGACTTCCTGCTGCTGCTGGTCCTGTTTTTTTGTTTTGTTGTCTTTTCTCTCCTGGTGGCACCGTTGCGAGCCCTGACTCGGCGGCACACCGACGCCGGTCGATGAACAGGAAAACGCAAGAACACAAAGAAGAAAGAGGAGAAAACCTCTAGTTTGGCCTAAATACCTGCCTCAACTGTCTAGAGAGCTGCTTCATTGAAGCGTATGTTTATCACGAGAGCACTTCGGCACCTCATCATTTGGCTTTACTTGGACAGCTACTGCTACGGCTGTTGCAGCTGCTGATTGCTGAAATTAGTCTTGTTCTCGGTCTGTGAGTGGACATAACTAGTTAATATTTTGTCGTCACCCTTAGTTAGTTCATTTTTGCGATCGAAACGATTGCGCATCGTTACGTTAGTTCTCGCTACTCAGTTCGTACAAATGACGGTTAATATTTACAAGGTAATTTTTAGACAAGATAATTATATCTTGTATTATATTATACCAAAAGCATTTCTTCAAATGCACGAAGAATAAGTATGAAAGCAAAAGAGAAAGAAGCATCTCCTTTTGAACATTTATTGTCTCGATTTCATATATAGCTAGGATTCACAATGGTTTATATGCCGAGGCCAACCAAATTAGCAGAGTAGTTTTTAAAATGATATTTTTTTGATGTTCCTCTTTAGTTAAAAAAATGCCGACGTATCATCTTACAATTCATTTATTAATCACCTTTGTTAGGTATACAGAATGCCGACGTATCACTAAATGGAAACACAGGCTGCTGTTCTAGTTACGATAAATCGACAAATGAAGTCGATAAGGAATTCGAAGACTTTGCATTTGGTCGTCCAAGTACTTTACGTGCGTCTGCGTTATAAAGAATGCGTGTTCCGCAGAATTACTCATTACGGCAAGGCGATCCACATTTGACCCTGTTATAAGACACGACCGCTGAGTTCTCATATTTATCTAATACTTTGTCCTAATTACTAAGTTGGACAATTATATATAGAGGTCTGAGCCTAGCGAGTCTACTGTGTGTAGCCCCTGCTCTAAACGTATCACTAATTGGAAACCTTCTCCATCAAGCGCTGTATTGCTAAAAGTATTTGGGAGGCGTCTGGCTGAATCCTGCGGGCGATTAGCAAGGACGAACGGACCAGTAGAGAGCAATTAGTGAGCATCTGTGTGGCGAGTCTCTAGCCAAAGTTCATCGTTCTACATATATATATATATATATGAAAAAATGTTAACCGAAATTATATAATGAGTTGTTTGCGGCGATGTCGGTGCTCTATTTCGTTACTAGTGTTGTCGGCTCTTGAGCTAATACAAAATACGAGGACAAATAAGCATTGAAGGAACATTCCAGTGTACAGGGCGCGCGTACTGTATTAGCGTTCGTATATCGACGTAGCTGAATGGGACGAGTAAGTAAAATGAATCACGGACTAAGCAAAAAAGAGCTTGTTTGACAAAAATATGCCGTAGAATCGGGCTATCGTATCAATGTCTAGCACATCGTTTACAAGCGTGGCGAAGAAAAGGCGTTGATCTGTTTTGACTTTTCGGTATCCATAGGCCACCGTGCAAGCGAAAAAAAAATCAATATTTGTCGTTGCTTCTGTCCAATCTGATCTCGTCTATTGACGCCAGATTTTTGTCGTTAGCCAAGCGGCCAATAAATTGAAAGGCAAATTGCTGGTGCAGAGGGTTAGGTGTTACAGATAGTCATCAACACTAGTAATTACTCTAATCAATTTCGGATGTTGCTGTTGTTAACCGTTGGCAACTTCACTTAATTGTCAAGCTGCCGATGTAGTCATTCACGTTTGCAAGAAGCGAGAAAAGTTCGTAATAGTGCCAGGAATATACTTCCATAACGACCGACGAGCGTGCCATAAACAATACATATATATATATATAACCCTGCCATGTGTTACTTTGCTGATCTGCCTAGCTGATTTGCTTAGCTTTGATCAATACTGTCGATCTCAATTTTTTCTTCACTTTCTTTTTCGAGGCGTCTGCTTCTTATTCTTCGGCATATTTAGTTGTTCGTTTGCGCCACAGATGACGTGCTACCGCAAGTGGTACCCACTGCTACGCTACATGTGGGGAGCCGAGGAATCCTATAGACACTCGCGAGGGGGGGGGTATTTCTGCAGCTTGGTCTTGCCCTGAATGTTCTCTATAATTAGGGAAACAACACTTAAACACGCGGCTCAAGCTATATTCTCAGACTTATTTATCTAGCCTATTGTAAGGTATGCCACTTCAACACCAAAATTGTTTGGATTAACATAAATAAGAGTACACAGATGCTCTTCACGTCATCCAGTGTGATTATAAGCGACTTGCCAAGAGATCTACTAAGGCCGTTATTATCCACGCCGAGTCTTTCAACTAGTACTTGTTAGTTGAATACATTCATTTAGCTAGAATGAACAAGGTACGTGTTTTCGAGCTCCGTTTTTTGCATGAGGCGAACGAGGCTTGACTTCGCTTGCCCTGTGAAAAGATAACTCGCTAAACTGAAGCGAGACACGAACTTCCCAAGCGTTTTCTTATTTTGTCGGGTTTAGTGGTGGCTTAGCTCAGTAGCCGAGAATTCCGGAATCTGCCGTTAGCCTGTGCATGGATAACAGATCTGCTGATTGCTCTTCAGATTATCGGTGTTCTTTGCTGAATTAGTCAAGAGACGAAAATATACATTTTTATCTCAGGGGCATCCGGTCGGTATACGGAAAACATATACACAAGAATGCATTTCATCGCGTAGCTTTGTTGTATTCCACAATTCTAACGTGCCATGTCAAAGTACATTTTGTAAACCGTACATATGTTACGTCTGGAAATTCAGTGACACTGTTTCTTCGGTATAGAAGCAGCAGCAGCTGCATCAATAACACCGTGGCCGAGCACGGACGGTCCATAGCACATGCGTCCAGACGGTTTTGTGTTTGCCGATATTGATTAGCAAGTGGCCGCTTAGTGTACCTACCTATTATATTTAGGGGTTGTGCCCCACCACCACGATGTGGACGTTTAGAGAGTAGCCTCCTGTTGTGACCGAGCTCGTTACCCTTCTATCGCTTTGTTCCTCGTTCTCTGAGTGCCAAAAGTGGCCAGCCAATCCTTCAGGCAGGCACCGTCTGCGCGAGATGAACAATCTTTATATATATATATATATATATATATATATATATATATATAATGTTGCGTAGTATATCACACGTTACCGCCATTATATTAAAAATGTGTTCACCTAGACTACTGGGCCATCACTAAGTGTGATATATACGTTTACGTGCATACGTGTATACCCCGAAACGAGAACGACTTGTACCCATATGATGCAGGCACTGGATCAGTTTCGGTTTGTCGTCATATACCAATCGCACATAGAGTTATCTGGAAGTATGTCACTCAAAATCTTACTATTGTATCACAAGTATGCTGGTCATTTATCCAGATTTCCCAGTGAGTTCACGAAAGAGCAGCGACTCGACTGGCTTTTGTCGCATGGTGGGGTTCTCGCATTATACGCATCTGCATGGCTCCCTGGATTCATGTCAGATGGCCGACTCACCATGCATTTGGTCAAAGTTGTCCACCGCGCTAGGGCTAGAGTATCGTGGGTTGCCACGCGTCTACTTTACCTCAGCTTTATTGTTCTCATCTTAGTGAGTATTATTTTGAGCGCCACTTTGATGGCTGCTCTGATAAATCTAGCTAGTGCTTGTTGATCCTGAAAGATCGCTGGCTCATAGAATAGCGTCAACGAGGTTGTTCGGCTTTCGCAAGGGCGGCGAAGGACCCTTCAATAACACGAGGATTATTATTAACAATATTGTTGCTTGGAGGACGAGTACCCTCAAGAACGCTTCGTCATTGCCAGAAGCTGAGGACTGTGTGAGTATGTTGACTTTAAGATCGCACTAAAATCTACACACACACTGCGTTATATTAGACGCATTTTCCTTTTTCAGGGTGCGCACGGCATTCGTCAACAGAATTCCACAAGCCTTAGCTGTCGAGGGCTTTTACTAAAGCTATGGCACTTCATTGCGACAACGTTTGTCTGCTTCCGGACCTTACTCAACTTGCATGGGAGAATAAAAATAGAAGAGAGAATAACGACTTGTAAAGGACACTTTTTGCAATATTGCGATACAACGATTTTTTAGCTAGGTTACTTTTTATTGTAGGGTGATTATCAAAGAAGCATCTCTGCACTAACTCGGATGATGTCCAGTAAGACGGCAGCCATTGAGCAGCGCTGTTCATGTGCGATTCGGACGATGAGTATCTTACCTGCGAAGCTTGGATCTTATCGATACCGCTTTATTCATTTAAGTCAAGCAATTCCGAATGCCTGACGATTTCTTATACGGTGCAATGGTGTTTCATAGTGAAGCATTCTTACATAATTATTGTACTTCATTTCACGCTGTAGCAAAAAAGCGCTACGGACTAAGGAATTGTGTTGTATGTCGCAGGCGTTTTGGCAAAGCGGTCACTCAAAGTTGTTGTGTCTACAAAGCTTGTATGTCGGCCTGCGGCTGTTGAATCATTCACGCTGGTGGCCCTCTGCCTTGCTCAGCGAGTTGCTTTTCGAAAGACTGTCTCTTTTGCGCCGTACATTTCTTTCAGCATAAGATCTTAAATGCTGCTGACAGAGATTTTGCCACTGTTTGCACGTCAGTCAAAGGTCTACAGATAATTTGCAGTCTGCAACCGAGTGGACTGAGTTAGTTAGGTCAACTATGTTCTATACTATTTGGGAGCTAAACGCGGCAGACAGAGGGCTAGAGCATTTTTGTGAGATTAAGCGCGTATTGCGCGAAATCATTTAGTCAAGAACAGGTGCTTTGACAACATATTTCAACAAAAAACCTACCCTTATCTGCCAAGAAAGCTATGCAACTTTTTTTTTAATTTCTGAGTGTATGGTACCCTCGCTTTAACATCGATTGGCTTGGGCACGTGCGCTTACAATTGTAACAACATTGTTCAACAATGTTTCTCCAAGAGATGGCGCATTTCCTCGTTGAACACCGACAAACAGCGTCTGTCGCAGAAACTCTAATGATCTCAACTCTCTCGTCTCGAAGGATTAGGACTTTTGCCTATACGCTGAGTCAACTAAGGTGTAATAGGGCCGCCCCATTCCATTGTATCGAACGCCAACGGTCAAAATGCACTTGTTAGCTTTTGCTAATCTGAAAACATAACCTGCTTGTTCCGCACCTGCACCGACCGTCGAAGACGCTAATACATCAGCTACAGTCGCATCCCAAACAAGCATGCGGCCACGCCCAAGAGAGGTACGATCATCAGGTATTTCCCTTCGTCTCGGAAAAGAATGATTCCAGTTGCGGATTGCAATATACATGGGAAGCCGGCATCGGCCCGCAATCAGAACAACTAGGCCAACGCCATGCCACGGTTCATTATCCAAAACGTAAAGTTTTGCAAACAGAGTCCGGATTCCTGACCCCTACTAATAGCCTTAAGCCTAGCTTTGTCAACTACGGAGAATACCCGATTCATCAAATCTGCTAATTGTTTCTATTTCAAAGGGGTTATCCATTCATTTCGAATTGCTCAATCGTCCGAAGGGGAATTTTATAAGGACGACATCGTTTACTTGGCCATCGATTTCGGCACCTTAGACATTTGACCTATTTTACCTACCAATAAAGCCTTAACCCTGTTCGCAGCCTAATGACGGGTGTATGCATGTGGGCTTTACAAGTAAGGCCGAATTATTTTTATTACTAAATAAAAATGTTCACCTTTCGTCTAGCAAGCCTAGTCGCATAAACGGTCACCGGAGCAAACCGGATATAAATGAGAAACATTATAAGAGGATCGGAGGAGTAACTGTTGTTTATTTTCCTCTTCTTCCATCGTGCTCGTTTTTCTCGTATCGCTCGCGCAGGGGCACTTTCCTCACTCATTTCATACTAATATCATAGCTACACACAGGCTCTGCCTGTCTGCACGGACGTCTAAGCTCCGAGGTAAACATGCATACTTACGAAAAACAAAGAGAAAATCGGGACCCTCCCTGCTAACCAACCGCGTCTCCACACCTTCATTATCCAACGGGGTACGCTCCAGGGTATGATCAAGGTTCCCCGAGGACCTGTTCCCTGCGTCATGCTGAGACCGGTCGACACCACCTGCGACCTCAGGTTACACTACAACACTAGCAACAACATTGACACTATTAGAAGCAGTACGTGCCACACTGCAGTAGCCGCTGTGGTGATAACAAAGCACGTGAGAGGCAACAACAATGACAACGACACTAGAGCGCGACGATTAACAACAACACATAGTAGGTATTGTATGTTTCAGTAACGGTTCCAAATGGAGCAGCGGTAGGTAAGAAGAGCGCAAGGGGCGAGAGCCGACGTTCCAAAATACGGTCCAACGATCGTTGCTGGGGAATGATGCAATAACAAGCGTTGAATGTTAGAAATATTATTAATATAGGATAAACAACAGCAGATGTATTGATTGAGATAATTCATACGCCACTGTTGTTTTGGTGACAATCTCAGACTCTTTATCGCGTTGCAGAGAATTACGTTACGATGGCGTAGATGTCTTAGAGGGTAACCAATTCCCTGTGGCTGTGGACCTCACTTTTGGCACAATTATTTTCAATACATACTTCGGTATATCACATTTTAAATCACAGACTTATAAACAACCCTTGTTCCACACATATATATATATATATATATACGAAGACCATTGGTAAGGTAATAAAAATAATTCAAACGTTGAGATTCCCTGGGACTAAGTGTGCAGTTCTCCACGGTTGTATTGCTGTTGTATTACTTTTTACCTGACTACTGATGACCTACGTATATTACCTGTATATATTTCCTTGGTGTGCATGTCTCTTGCAGATCCCTGTCAGTCGGTGAAGTGTCCTGAACATCAGGTGTGTCAGTTGAGACCAACAACGAAATGCAGTTTGCCAGTGCAACTCGCAATGCCCGCGCGAAGTTCGGCCCGTCTGTGGCTCGGACGGAAAGACCTACTCGAACGAATGCGCTCTCAGGGTTGAGGCTTGCACGGCTCGGCGCGAATTCGGGTCCTCTATCAGAAGGAATGCGATTCGGGTAAGTTCACGCCTGTCGCGCTTTACTAAACCATCCATACATCTTGACACTGATTTAATAGCGTCGAGGCGTAGCGATACACCTAATAGTAATAGAGAAAAAAAGTATGATTGTAGTGGTATGAACATTTAAGTTTTGTTCTATGGTATTTTATACGGCATATAATTAAAAATATGTTTGAGGAGGTTGATTTGGATCCCAGACCATCCC